>JAVIWB010001847.1:0-262034 GCA_031893035.1 Dermolepida albohirtum | reverse complement strand
TGTTAAAGGGGGTTATCTTTAATTAATATATATTTTTTCTAAATTATCTGTCAAAATTTTGGTTTGTATTTTGAAGTGTTTTTATATAAAAATGTTAAAGAGCAAACTGATAAATATAACATAAACTTGTGTTATTTATAGGTTATAATATTTCTTCGTTTAAAAAAAGTAAGGTTGGAGTCACCAAAATAATAGTTACAAGAAATTAAAAAGCGTCACAAACACAAACAAGTATGATAGTAATGAGAAATATATAAACAAGAAATTATTTTGAAAAAAAAACAACATTGGAGTGTACAGACATTTTTTTTTGGTGGGGGAAATTCACATAGGATGAAAGAAAAACGACTGATATAAAGAATATGGGAGAAGAAACAAAAAAAAGGCAGAAGAAGCATAAGAGAAAAGGAAGTCAAATACAAAAATATGTACCATATACCATGATGTTTAAGGCATCGATCTATTATTGATCTATTATTTAGCAAAAAATCATACCAATGAGGAACGAGATGTTCATGTTTTTTTACTATTTTTGGCAAATAATGTAGAATAATATCATTTTATTATTATACGTCTATCCAAATGATCAGAGTTACTTCGTGATTTTACAAAAACATCAATGAAACGTTTTAGGTCTTAAAAAACATAATTAGTATTGTAATTTTGTTTTTGGATTATGGAAATGTAGCTCTTATTTATTATATGTAATACTACTGCTTAAGGAGGTTAATATCTTCTGTGAAAGGGCTACAAATTCATTCTGGTCCTCAAGGAAGTCTAAATTTTAATATCTTACTTTGTTATAATTTATTTGGGTCGTCGAAAAAATATTTGTCAACCGGATTTCTTTCTCTTTTTTATTCATTTGGTGTTTCCATTACTATTCTAAAAATAAAGGAAATACTGATCACAATATTTATATTCTGGGTACATTTCCACAATTTTTCACTGTATTTATACTGTTCGTTTGTTAGGGTTACTGTGTGTGGAGATATTTATGAAGTGTTATTTTTAATAAAGTCCTTGTACAAAGATATTTCTTGGAATTCTCTCGTATGCATTATAACATTAGTTCATTGAGCTATCAATCAAAGAAAACAAAAGAAAACAGTCATCTGAGAAGTGGTTTTAATAAAAGGCATTGCGAAAAGCGTTTGACAAAATAGTTTCTAAAGGAAGTGTTTTGATATGATAGATGCATACGCGGTTGATGATTTGCTATCGCGGTCTACATTGATTGCCCTTCCGTCACTAAACCACATCCATTCCGACAATCTGCCAAATGATAAGTAATGCTGAATAGTTGTGTCTGCGCGATAGAAGCGGGGCGTAGTGTTGGTATAATGCATACCAGCGAATCGATGAAATTTTACACCCTGCTTCTGTCGGGTAGACACGGCTATCCAGCTTCATTTTTAAGAGGAGGTACTTAGTGACTGGTAGATCCGATGACAATTAATGAACAGTATTTAATTACCAATTAAAAAGCAGTAATTTAAATATTAAATAATTTTATTTATTGTTTTAAGTTTTAGTATACAATTTGCAGGGTGATGTGTTGCATGTTTTTTTGTAGTCTATGTAGTAGGTCTTTAGATTTCTGTGCGTATTTTCATCAGCGTATACACTACCGGTCATATTTATTAGTCCACCCCAATTTTATGTGTTTCCTGAAATACGGATTATCTTTCGAAAAATCTGTATTATAATTATTCAACAATATTATTAGTGGACGTAATTCCATATGAATTTCTAAGAAAATCTTAAATTGTTTATGATATATCGTAAAGGTGTCATAAATTGGAAAAATAGCATAAATATTATATAGGCTAATCCCTACAGTATTAACAGTTTTACCTGCATTTCCAAAAGGTATTACCATTATTGTGTTATTGTACTAACAAATTATAATATTAGGATGTGTTATTCAAAAAGGAAAGTAAATTTTATGTCAGTCATCGTTCATTTTTGTTGCGAAAACAGTGAAATAGAGAGTTATTGTGAATATTTTAATGCAATGCCGAAGACGAAGAATTATCTGTCGAAGTGCATGTTATGATAATTGCTTATCATCGTACGGGTAAAAGTAAACGCGAAATTGCAAAAGAATTACGATTAAATCGCAGAACCGTTGATTATAACGTTAAAAAATTTGAAGAAAGTGGTACATTTTCCAACAAAAGAAGATCTGAACGACGCAAAGCGACTACATCTGCAGATGACAGGCATCTAATACGGATAAGTAAACACGATAGACGAAAAACAGCACCAGAAATTGCTGCTGAAATGAATAGAGCGCGTGCTAAACCAATTAGTGTGTCCACGGTACAGAGAAGGTTGAGGTAAGCGGGTTTATACGGAAGAATTGCTCTGCGAAAACCACTACTACGAAAGCAAAACAAGATAAAACGACTAAATTGGGCTAAAATATATGTGTTGTGGACAGACGAATCGAAATTTGAACTTTTCGGTAGCTACAAGGAAATTTTAGAAAATAACGCTGTTCCTTCAGGAGTAAGGATTCTTGGCGAAGACTTTGTATTTCAACAGGACAACGATCCGAAACACACTTCTAGATTGTGTGGCGATTACTTGCGTCAACTAGAAGAGCAAGGGCAAATCTCTATAATAGTATGGCCAGCTCAAAGTCCTGATCTGAACCCAATAGAGCTTCTTTGGGAAGAATTGGACCGGAAGGTTCGAGAACGTGCTCTATCACCCATCACTGTACTGTGGGAACAACTTCAAATAGCCTGGGCACAAATTACGGAAGATACACTGCAAAAATTAATTGAAAGTATGCCGCGGTTATGTGCCGCAATTTTCAAAAATAAAGGTGGGCACATTGATGAGAGCAAAATTTAATAATAATTAATGAAAAAGTTTTTATATAAGAAAAATGTAACTACTTTATATTTATTTTACACTATTGTATTGGTACAATAAATAAATTTTCAGTACACATTTGATAGTTTAATAATTTTGGCTAAAACTAAGGGGTGGGCAAATAAATATGACCGGTAGTGTATATACCGGAGCGTTTGCATATAATATAGCTATCTTTGGCGCCTAAGGCTTTTAAGAATAGTTTTTTTACAAAGTGTTTTCGAAAAATAAGTAAAAACTTCAAAAGTGAAGCTAAATTTTTACAAAACAACCGACTTCAGGTCTTTGTTTCAAACCACATCTGTTTCTGATTAGTCGGCGTTCACTTTTCCCGCACTTATTATTTCCACATAATCGCGATCCTCCGCGAACCATAAACAGAACAAAAAAAAAATCGGAATGAGTCGTAAAATTCAGTTCGCATTCCGACCAGAGGATAACACAATAAGGGACGCGTCGTAATGATTTTTTATTGCGGCGTTCGTTTTTCGAACAGTTTCTCTTTCTTTTCGGGAAACTCGGTGCGACTATAAAATAAAAAAATCTGAAGTTAAACGCGATCCCCATCTTGCATAACATATTCATACATCCGGAGGCCGCGGGCGTCTCTAGATTTCCCCAGATAGCACATTTTACTTTCAAAAACCGCCACGAGCTGCGGAGTGGCCTCCTCTTGTAGCCCAATTTACATCGTCTCCCCTTTGTCTTCGCGAAGCTTGTTTATACAAGACCCTTGTTGTCATGCAAACCAAAGGCTATTTTTATGACGCCCCCTTTCTCTCTCTCTCTCGCTTAGAGATATTATAAACAATATAAAATACTCGGGCGCCGTATTTATAACAAAAATGCTGGGGAAAATGCTAAAGATGGGAAAGGGTTCCCTGTCCACACGTTTTCAACTGTAATAACGTTCCTAACTTTATTATGTTTATGTTCATGTGTTCGTACGAAATAGGCGCATAAAAACAATAACAGTAATCCGTTTTATATATGGTGGATAACATAAAGAAAATACATATAGTTCGTTTTAGCCAATCAACAGGTGTAATTTTGTGTGGATGGAACGTTGAAAATTTTTAGGACAATGGAATTAAAAATTATAAAAAAAGAGATTGTTTTTATTTCGTTCTGATTAGTCATTTATTTCCTCCGTTTCTAGATATTTTTCCCTGCGTTTTCAGAAAGAAAAAATGACGCAATTTTATTTTGTTTTCTGATCTAAATTACTTTATATTCTACGGTAATGTACAGGAACAAGATAACAATGTGAACGCTGATAATTATAGTTTAATAGCAGTGAATCCTATTGTATCTAAAAATGATAAAGTATAGAACGAAGAGAAAGTTAAATTGCTATTTGGATGGATTCGAGATTCTTTCAGATGCTCAAATGTTTTCTCCGTGAGAAAATCAACTAGTCCAGCTGCTATCAATTTTTGTAATGACGTGTTATTAAGTATAGAATAACGAATATAATCTATTGGTTTTTAAGTTTTGCACGGTGGAACATAGAGGGTGCTACTAATCAAAAGTACTAAAACTTAATCTCCATCTTTAGTTAATCTACATCCAAAGTTTTTAGTGCGATACGTGTAGTGTTGTAGCTACAATGAATTGTTAAAGTTGAAAAGTTACTTGACAAATGGAATTAAATCGAGAACATTGTCGCGGAATAATTTTTTATAACTTTCGAAGACAATTATCTCAACAAGAATGCCTCGCCGAATTGGTTTCTGTTTTCGGCAATGAAGGACCACATCAGTAAACAATTTCTCATTAGTATGGAGAATTCAAGCGTGGACGGATTAGTTCACTAAAAACGGCAGTCATTCAGGAAAACGTCGATGCTGTGCTCTAGATCATCAACGAAGATCGACATGTGACATATCGCCAGATTGAAGCATTATTGGCGATTTCAAAGACCTCAAACCAAAAAATTTTGCATAAGGAATTGTGTGTAAAAAATTAATTTTCCATTGGATACCGCATTGTTGACTGATGAACAGAAAGCAGTTAGGATGAATTGGTGTCAAAAATCACTTCAACGTCAGAAACTCTACAACATTGTCAGTGGTGATTAATCTTGGATTTACTCATATGAGCCAGAAAATAAACACCAGTCGTCTGTTTGGATGTTCGAAAGTGAAGAAAAGTCGACAAAAGTAATCCATTTTCGAAGTGTCTCTAAGAAGAAAGCACGTCATATAGAAACAATTCCTCTAAAAGATCAAAGAATTGTTACTGCCAATTGTCCATTTGTGTGCCGCAAGTTGTTGCTGAGCTTCGAAGAACCAAACCCGAACGACGAATCATCCTCCACCAAAACAATGCAAGTTCGCATACAGCACGCTAGACAATTGAATTTTTAACGCAACAAAACGTCGAATTATCGGACTACCCTCCATACAGTTCAGACCTAAGCCCCACCGATTTTTTTACCTTTCCGAAAATCAAAAACGAACTGCGTGGTCAAAGGTTACAGCCTTCAGAAGGAGCAGTTGATGTCTTCAAAAAACGTAATTTTGACTGTACCAAAAAGCGCGTGGAACAACTGCATCCAGAGTTGGTACGAGCGCATGCAAAAGTGCATTAATCTTCGTTGAGAATACTTTGGAAAACAATGAAGTCTTTAAAAGCTATCTACCGTTTTATTCCAGTTTTATATGCAAAACTGAAAAGACAATCCACGTACAATAACTTAATATTCAAATTGCCAGTACTGAGGTCTAGCAGAATGTTTCGCAGCTTGATCTTGATTTAGTTTCACTGCGAATCAATAGTCTAATACTGTGTTTACTTCCTACTGAAGATAACAAGTTAGTTGCTAAAATACGTATCAGAGACACAAATAAATAGCATGGCAAAGGGTTTGTATTATATATTTGTGTATTACCATCAGAAATATAGGACATTATAGATGACTTTTTTCTTTGTTAGTGTTTACATATTTCGTTTTAGTAATCGTTATACTTTGTATTTTCTAAAATGATTGATAGATGGTGGTTATTTCGAAAACTCACAAACATTAAAAAGGAAGTCATTTCTAGAAACAAATTATGGGCTTTTTTCCTTTCACAACGAAGTTATATTATTGGTAAATATCCAGTAATGTGTACATACATACAGTCCACGATTCAAGTTTATTATTTAAATACGCGTGTAATTACTAAAGAAAGCCTTGACACTTTTGTTAATATTCAAATTATATTCTGGAAATGACAGTTTAATTAAGATATATCAATGGAATATTTAAATATTAAGTCTTTTAGTAAATATTTTTCCGTCAACAGTGGAGGAGGTATTTTTAGCGAAAAATCAATACTACATCATTATTTTATTATGAAAAAGCAAGGTCTCTTGTAAATAAAATTTACTCTTTGAATATAATGGAATGTAATAAGTTTTTGTCGTCTTTATATAAAAAAAAAGTTTCGTTGTTAAGGGTATATTATATTTCATTCGAATTTCGACGTAATCTTAAAAAGAATACATTTTAAATAATAGTATCCTTCTGATGAAACGATACACAAATAAATTTTCACGCCAAGCTTATAACGTCTCGAAAGGAGGTTGTTACAATATCCCTTTATTTCTTTCACGTTTCTAGGAATAGAATGGTGTTTTGATTTTTTCTTCTGTAATCTCTCCGTTTTTTAATTCCAAGGAATATATTTCATTTCTATTTTTCTTCTTCCTGTTATTTCGTTAATATTACCATTATACGAGGTATGGTAATTAAATAACGAGACTGCGCTCTGTGAGGCTGCAATTGGAATGTCGTTGACCCTGATACTTTCCAAGCAACAATCCATAGTCTCCCTGTCAGGTTTAGTTTACTTTTGAGCTTTAATTGTAGAGAACACTGTTACTTAGTAGTGTCGTGATAATGGTTGATTTAAAAATCCTGAAATTCCTTGTCAAATTAAAAAAATCGCCAACAGATTGTTTATAAATATTAAACAAGGTGTTTGGTGATAATGTCATGTGGCGTGCGCGAGTTTTTGAACGGCACAAACGGTTTTCTGAAGGTCGGGAGGAGGTCGAAGATGATGAACGTCCTGGTCGACCTGTGACTGCAAGAACTGAAGAGAACGTTCAGGAAATTAATGAAATTTTGCGGAGAGATTGACGTCTGAGCATTCGGATGATTGCCGATATGATAAAAATTAACAAAAAAACACTAAGACGCAGTTTGCATGAAGAATTAAACGTGACAAAAGTTTTACAAAATGATGCCGAAAAACCTCACTCAGGAACAAAAAGACAATCGGATGAACATTTCATCTGACATCATGGAATGAGCAAGTCGAGATTGAAGGCAATGCTGATCGATTTTTCGCTATCACAGGGCTGAGGATCAAGTCGTTAATCAGAAATACCACAAAGAAGTCCTAATCAAGCTGAGGGAAAGAGTAAGGAAGAAAAAACCGGATTTGGGGAAGAACGACTGGTACGACTGGTACGACTGGAACGACAAGCGCATTGCTGTGCTTGATCATCCTCCGTATTCGCCTGATCTCGCATCATGTGACTTCTACCTGTTCCTAAAAGTGGAAAGTGCATTAAAGGGAACACATTTACAGTCTGTTGAACATGTAAAAGCAAAAAAGTGTTACTGAAGAGGTTAACAACTGATGAACTGTAGCATTGTTTTGAACAATGGAAGACACGTATACAACGGTGTATGGATAGGGGAGGAGAGTATGCTGAAGGGCTATTTTTTGCATTTATATCAATGATCTTTTGATCGCAAATTTTAGCATATGCTGATGATTTAAAATTATTTTCTCCATGTTTCTGTATTTTCGATTGTCTAAATTTGCAATTTCGTCTGAATATTATTTGCAATTGGTGTGAGTAACTAAACTGTTTCGGATAGACAAACAGAGATAAAAGATTTGGGAGTTCACACACACACAGTCACACTTAAGCTTTTCTAAACATATTTACTTCATCTACAAACGTCAAAGCTCTAAATGGAGACATCCAAACGAAGAAAGATTGAAAAAAAGCCGTCTGGAGAAGACAATGCTGATGTATTTTTATGATTCGAAAGGCATAGTGCACAAAGAGTTTGTACCAAGTGGGCAAACAATCAATGCTGTATATTATCTTGGTGTTATGAAGCGTCTTTTGGCGTCTTCAATATCGTGAAAATGGTAGCTGACGTTTGTTACATGATAATGCACCATCTCATCGCTCGAGGTTTATCACTGATTTTCTAATTACAAATGGCATTTTAACCATCAACCATTCACTGTATTCATCGAATTTTGCTCCATGTAATATCTTTCTATTCTCTAAATTACATTTGCCGATGAAAGGACAGCGTTATGCCGACATCGAAGCTATTAAAAAGGCGTTGACCGCGATCTTGAAGAACATCTATAAAGATGAACTTAAAAATTCATTCGACATGTTAATTGACCGTGCAAAACATTGTATTGAAGCCGAAGGCGACTATTTTGAACAAAATAAATGAATTTTACCAAAATAGTAAGCTTTTGTTTTGTATTTTAAAAAAGTTCGGTTTTCTCTGCGACAGACTGTGTACGTCTTAAAAAGTGTCCCGACATTGTAAAACTTTAGAAACTGTCGCACGTTAGGTGTTCTTAAATGATTGAGAAAAATGAAAATCGGAAAATTTTTGCTTTTTCAAATTATCTTAAAATCGTGTTTCAATTTTAAGAAAATTTGGAAAAACTTAGGATATGAATTTAAAATAAGATTTGAGTATTGAATTCTGAAAAATCGGTGCTCTGAGATACCAGTACGTAAGTATCTGTTGTTTTTTTTTGTATTAACAAATGAACTATGAAAAATAGAAACAGACTTTTTTGAAAATGCAATACTTAAGCCCAATTGAAAACAAAAAGGAAAGAAAAAAATTCCTTGCTTGGAATGAAAATAGACACGACGGATTACAATGAAGAATTATACTTGCGAGCAATTTGCACCTCATAAAGTATTAATTCATTAATGAAAACTTATTATCCGGAACGGACAATTGCTGAAAATACTTGGAATTGGAGTACATTGTCGACATAAATTTCAGTGCATCGGTTGTCGGTGCAGTCCACTTTTCGAGCGTAATAATACTTCTAACGGCTTCGTGTTATTGTTCTATTTTGTATGTATTTATACAAAAGCCACTACAAGACTCGATCGTTCTACTGTTCGCCGTAGAAATGGAAAGACAAACGAACTGTTTTTGTACATGCATCGGCTTTCAGTGGAGAATGTCGGCTCTGAATTTATTTCATGTACAATTCAGCCGAGTCTGTTCCTCCTGTGTTTTATTGTACTTTTTATTATTAGCGGTTGTATCTTTCGTGGACGGACGCGCACAACCAGAATACATTACGCGCTCAAGTTAAATTGGTAGCTAAAAGTTTCTGTTCTCGGAACGTTCTTCGTCTCGTCAATGTTGAGAGAAAATTCGTTACTTTATTAATATTTCAATATAATTGGATCTTAATTGTTTAATCAATTTTTGCATTTAATGTCATTCGATTTAAAAATTAAATGAATTTCAGGAAAAATATTCATAAACATGTTACCCTAAATATCGGAGGTTTGAGGCTATTTTTAAGTAATAATAATTTTTATTTCTGCACAACAGAAAAAAATCCAAATACGACAAATAAAATTCTACGCCACTTTATGGTGATACAATATTGTCTCACTCCTGTGAGAATAACAATTTGAAATCCCACGTCAAATGTATAGTTCTGGGATCACTTTTTATTTTGACGAAAATCTCGAGGTGTATACTCGTAAAAATTGGCATTTTTGGAAAGTTGAACATTAACCAATACTTACGTGCTGGCATTTTTGAAGATCCAAAAAATGATTTTCGAAATTTATCCAACTCCTTTGCCTTACTCTCGAGAGAATAAAAATTTACAAATTCACGTCGACATATACTTTATATTGGGTTGGCAAATAAGTACTTTCGGTTTTGTAGTATAAAATAAAACACTTTTTTTTAAAATAAAGAATAGTTTTTAACCAATTATATATTTTCCATTTTGCTCAATGACCTTTTGCCATCTTTCTTTCAGCTGCATGATTCCGCGCTCATAAAATTTCTGGTCCTTATCAGCAAAAAACTGAACCAGTTGCGAGTGAAGGTCATCGTCATTTGTGAAAGTTTTACCATTCAAAGAATTCTGCAAACTTCGAAATAAATGGTAATCAGATGGGGCTAGATCAGGGCTGTATGGGGGATGTGGCATCACTTCCCAGCCAAGCTCCAATAGTTTCCCACGAGTTGCCAAAGATGTGTGAGGCCTTGCATTATCTTGGTGGAAAACTACACCTTTCCGATTTGACAATTCTGGCCGTTTTTCTTTGATTGCTTCATCCAGTTTTATTAATTGTTGATAGTAAACATCAGAATTGATCGTTTGGTTCCTTGGAAGCAGCTCAAAAAACACAACACCTTTGTAAGCCCAGCAAACTGACAGCATGATCTTTTTTGGATGCAATTCAGCTTTCGATGTGGTTTGAGCTGGTTTATCCTGTTTGCTCCATGATCGTTTTCGGACTATGTTACTGTGCAGGACCCATTTTTCATCATCAGAGATGATTCTTTTTAAGAAAGAGACGGTTTCATTTCGTCTAAGGTGCATATCGCAAAAGTTGATTCTTTGTGTTAAATGAATTTCTTTCAAATCGTGAGGTACCCAAATATCAAGCTTCTTAAGTAGCCCAAGATATTTTAAATGTTTTTCAATTGTTGTGTGCGATACATGTAGCCTCTCCGCAACCTCTCGGACAGTTATATGACGATCCTCTTCAATTATGACTTTGATTTGGTCATCATCAACTTCAGTAGGCCGATCAGAACGTTGCTCATCTTTGAGGGAAAAATCTCCAGAACGGAATTCTTTATACCAATTCTGACACGTGCGCTCTGTTAAGCAATTAGCACCATAAACTTCACATATCTTTTTGTGAGCCGCAGCAGCTTTCTTTTCGTTACGGAAATAAAATAGTAAAATATGTCGAAAATGTTCGTTTGTGCACTCCATTTAAAATTAACCCACAACTAATAGTTTTAATAAAAATCACGCACTATTTGCTTCTGAAGTTACGTCAATGTGACTAGTATCACGCGACAAACGGTAAAGTACAGCACTAACATACGTTTTACAAAAAATAAAGCAACGCTCTCTATCAGTAAAAACCTAAAGTACTTAGTTGCCAACCTAATAGAATGTGTAAAATGGATTATCTCCAAAGTTTGCATGATTACATCATTAAAGAAGTGAGTTTATATTATACTAGCTTAGAACTAATGTCCTACGTACTAAGAAAGCCAAATTCCATTTTTTTAATTGCGACGATAATTAATTAAAGTTGCTGACATGCTTAAAATAAAAAACGACAACATAAGCTACTTTGGTCGATGATACAGTAGTACCATCATCCCATCCAAACCTAGGTACGGCTTCGATATGGATGTATGATGTATAGCTCTGGGAAACAGCCAGTAATTCCAACATCGAGATGATGGTAAAAACAAAGTGATAAGTTCACCATGGTACAATCTAAATTTAGTTAATGAACGAGACCTATAGATGCCATCAGTGAAAAGTGTAATTTTCTATAGCTGAAAAGTGAAGGGTGAAAGGTGCGTCCTAATGCCTTAGTCAAGTCATTAATCTAGGAAATCTAAGAAATTGAAACGTTGGAAACGTTTTAAACCATATTACGCCGGAGGATGATGATGATCGAGTCCTCTAGCGTGTTATAAATTGCATTATGGAAAATAACTGATTTCATAATGCAATTTATGGTACGTTAAAAGGCTAGAATATCACCGTTCTCCGTGGTTTAAATGTCAAAACATCTCAGAGATCGCGAACTCGCTGGGAGCAAGAATTTTTTAAAAAGTTTCTGCATTATACTATACATATATGGGATGTAAAGAGTGATTCAAATTAGAATTTTTCAGTTTCTCATTGTCAGTCAAAGGGTATACATTATTACAGGCAAAAAGTCGCTTTGCTAAAAAATATAAAGCCTTATCAAATGTATTTCAGAATAAATAAATTCTTATGTGAATATATATTTTTTTACACATCATTCCCTAAACTTTTCACTAAAAGAACAACGGAAAATAAACATAATATGTACGCGAACGAAATATTATCTTCTAGTTGAAATATATGAGATAAATACAATAAAAGTTGGCCGTGGTCGCTTTGTGTAGCATTCATTAAAATTTTAATATTAACGCAGTTTAAGGTTAAAGAAACCCTATGCACAAAACTTCATTAAATGAAATGAATGAATCCACAATGCCGTGGCACACCACTGTGAAGACTTTGTTAAAAGATCAGGTGCGCTGTACACGTTGCTGTGCACACAATTTCAAGTTATGAAAAGATATTTTAATTGCTGCGTTCTTGTAATATGCTTCTGAGTGGTAAAATGTATAGCAAGGTAAACATGGGGTTTCAAATGACGAAGAGTAACTTTAAATAAATTTAAACATTGTATGTCTTTTGAAAGGGTTCGGATTAGTATCTGAAATTATTTCAAGTTTGCATCGACATGCTGGAAATTATGAATTTTAGCAGTGTTTGAATGATATACGAGGGTGGTCCCAGAAGTATCCGACCCAACAAAGAAAACACAAAAATTTTGGAAAGAAATATATTTATTTTTCAACACGATCTCCTTTCAGCTCTATACAATTTTCCCAACGATGTTCAATAAGTTCGATACCCTTTTTATAATAAGAACTGTCTTGCTCTTCAAAATAGCCATTAACTGCCGATATCACTTCTTCACCGTTGGAAAATCTTTGGCCACTGAGCCATTTTTTTCAAGTTTGTGAATAGAAAATAATCCGAGGGGGATAAATCTGGCGAATAGGGTGCATGAGGTAGCAATTCAAACTTTAATTCATTAATTTTGGCCACTGCAATAACGGATTTGCGAGCAGGTGCATTGTCTTGATGAAACAACACTATCTTCTTAGCCAAATGCGGCCGTTTTTGCTCGATTTCTTCGCTCAAACGTTGCAATGAGTTCGCATAATACTCGCCGTTAATAGTTTTTCCTTTTTCTAGGTGGTCAATGAAAATTATTCCACCCGCATCCCAAAAAAAACCGATGTCATGACCTTGCCTGCAGATGAAACGGTCTTCGCCTTGTTTGGAGCCGGTTCTCCCTTTTGAGTCCATTGTTTTGATTGTTCTTTTGTCTCGAGTTTGAAGTGATGGACCCATGATTATTCTGTTGTTATGAAACGGTGCAAAAATTCTGCTTTGTTGCTGTGAAACTTCGCTAAACACTCAATTGAAACATCTTCACGACACTGTTTTTGCTCGAGTGTGAGCAAACGCGGCACCCATCTTGCACACAGCTTTTTCATGTCCAAATTTTCAGATAATATGCGATGTACCGCACTTTTTGAAATGCTTACTGTGTCTGCAACGCGCACTTTCAGTTGACAATCATCCAGTACCGCTTTGTGGATTTTCTTCACCATATCCGGAGTCGTTACCTCATTTGGTCGACCACTGTAATGCTCGTTTTGGCAGCTCGTACGGCCTCGCTTAAACTCTGCTACCCAATATTTCACTGTTGTAAACGAAGGAGCAAACTCACTCAGAGTAGAATCCAGTTCAGCTTTTATATCGGTTGGGCTGAGGCCTCACGTAACGATGACCAATTTTCTCCAAATTCACTATTGATGGTTCCCAAACAAATATTAAACAATGTGGCGTCTTCAAACTTGAAACATATGCTTTATAGATTGTGTACTTCCTAATACAGTGATATTTTTCAAACAACTACCGCAATCTGTAGGTCAGACCGGGTACTTATAGCACCACCCTCGTATTTAACTTTATAACAGCTGAAAAATGGAATTCAACGGGAATTGTGTTAAAAATTTTTTCCCAGTGAAATTTCCCATATTTAATCAGAGTCTTCAATGTTCTATTTTTTAATTTAAATCCACGGTTAACTTCGAAAATTTGATTTTAATTTTTAAGTGATTAAGAACAAAAAATGAATAGATTAATCTTGTTAATTCAATAAAAATAGTGAAATAAGTGCAAGAACTTCACGGAATGTAATCTGCTAATTGAATATCGCTGTTTGTTTCGAGTACGTCATAGAAATAAAACTTTTCAAATGAATTTCCACCGATTTTACAAGCCTGACTAATACAGGCAATCGAGTCCTCCTTTTTATTTCAAACACCTTCCTCGAAAATCCTAAATGCTGTAATTATATGCAGGCGAGTCATAAAATTCTAATCGAATTCCGATTTTTTTTTCTTCTTCATGTTGTCCGCTTAAACACCAGTTACAGTTTTATGATTGTAAAGTTTTAAGCGGTCTCGGTCGGGGAGGAAAAACTCGTTTCGAAATCCGTGATTTTAGAGCTTAAATTTTATGGCCTTATAAGTAAAACATGTAAAGTCGGTTGAATTACGGCCGATTTAAAAATTTAATAGATTAGATTTAAAGTTGATTGGGGAATTCGCGACGAGTGTGAGACTGTAGTGAATTGGGAAAGTCGGTTTGAGTATTCCAGTCGGCACCTTAAATTAATCAAATAGATTACGTTATTAGGAGATTTTCATTTGGAAATGGTAAAAAGATAGAATACATTACCAGGCATAAGCGTTTGCACACACGTATATTTTCTTGATAAATATAATAATAGTAGTAATAATAATAATACAATATTCTTCTTACAGGATTAAAAAAATGGAAATGAAATAATACAATACATGAGTCTTTCGATCGATAATATATATATATATATATATATATACATATATATATATATGTATATATATATATATATATATATATATATATATATATATATATATGTATATATATACATATATATATATATATATATATATATATATATATATATATATATATATATATATATATATATATATCGAAATAATAATTTAAACAATAAGCATTAAAGCAAAACAAGTTGTTTAATTAATTCAATTGATACAAAAAAAACAAGAAAGGAAAAAATTGTAAAAATAATACCAACAAACTAAAATAAAATAAAACAAAAGTATGACAAAATATTCTAAAATACAAAAACAATTTATCAAGTGTACCGGAAAGTCATTACCACTTTTTCTGACAGATGTCGCTAGGCTTAAGTATGGGATGTTATGCTTTGACACATCTGTTATTGTATTCTACCAACATCAAGCTTCAAAGCCATATATAAGGTCTAGTAAAAAGAAATCCATTATTTTTGCATTAAATTGAAGATTTTATTTAGCATAGTTAGAATGATCCGACTTAGGTAATTTCATAATGCCTCTCTCATAGAAACCCTCGTCTCTATTGGCAAAAAACTGGGACAGTCGATTTTCACAAGCTTCTCTTGAGGCGAATTTTTCACCAGCAAAATCATTCGCCATAGACAGGAACAGGTAGTAATCACTTGGTGCTAGGTCCGGACTATAAGGTGGATGCATAAGAACCTCCCAACCAAACTCCCGGAGCTTCTGGCGACTCACTATCGATGTGTGTGGCCTGGCGTTGTCCTGATAGAACACAATTCCTCTCCTATTGGCCAAAGCTGGCCGCTTCTGGGCGATTGCTTCCTTCAGACGGTCCAATTGTTGACAGTACAGGTCCGAATTAAGAGTTTGGCCGTAGGGAAGCAGCTCATAGTAGATAATTCCTTGCCAATCTCACCAAACACACAGCAAAGCCTTCCTGACCGTCAAGCCTGGTTTGGCCACCGTTAGCGGCGGCTTACTACGATTCGACCACGACCGTTTTCGCTTGACGTTGTCGTAAGTGATCCACTTTTCATCACCAGTAACCATCCGCTTCAGAAACGGATCGATTTTGTTGCGATTCAGCAGCGATTCGCAGATGGAAATTCGGTCGATGAGGTTCTTTTGCGTTAACTCGTGTGGCACCCATACATCAAGCTTCTTTTTGTATCCAACCTTATTTAAATGGTTCCAAACGGTTTTTTGTGCAATGTTTAGCTCGTGGGCAATCGAAACAGTGCTTACATGACGGTCGGACTCGACGATTTCCATTATTTTATCGATATTTTCGACAATTGGCCTTCCAGAGCGTGGTGAATCTTTGACATCAAGATTACCGGAACCGAATCGACGAAACCAAAATTGCGCATGATTGACTGTTACAGTATCAGGACCATAAACACTATTCACATTTTTAGCCGCCTGGCTTGCGTTTTCGCCTTTATCGAAGAAAAACTGTAAAATATGGCGTATTTTAACTTTGCTGGTGTCCATCTTTGACGCGCGCTCAAACAATATTAAGTCAAGTAATCACAAAACTGTCTCAGAAGTTCGTTTAGTACGAAATCTTATCTTTCGAACGCCATCTAGCGGAACGCGATCGCACTTATACAACGCGAGATACAGTTTCATACAGCAAAACCGGTCAAGAAAGCGTTGAAAGCACTTGAATGGGATATAAAATTGCACTCGCCGTACTCTCCAAACCTTGCCCCGATCGACTATCACTTTTTCGCATCAATGAGACACGCGCTTGCAGAATAGCACTTCGCCAATTTCGAAGAAGTTAGAAAATGGCTCGATGAATGGTTCTGCTCAAAGGACAAAGGCAATTTATGGATGCCATCCATAAATTGTCTGAAAGATGGGCAAGGTGTGTAGAATAAGATTGTCAATACTTTGACTAAATACATTTTCCCATTTCCTTGAAAATTGTATTGCCTTTTTACGAAAAAACCGGTAATAACTTTCCTGTACACTTGTATACAATAGAAAATTATATTGCAAAGCGAGCAAAATGATAGCCAATGGCCCTTTTGATGGAATTAAAACTCAAAAGTTAACAATGTTATTTCAAAATATTTTATTGAATTGATAACTGTCTTCGTCAAATCTATTCGATTCAAAGGTTTATTTTACTCAACACATAAATGCCAAAATACTGGGTTGTCGCTAATGGACTTTCGATTAGAACAGATTAAGATAAATTTGCGATTGTACGTGTATAGATCCGTTATCTATATATAAAGATTATTTTCCAAAATATAAGAACACTTTTCATCACGGAGTACGTAGCTTTCCGAGACAAACGTGGAAACTTACATGTTGCAGACATTTTGTCGGTCTTATCCATTTTGCGCTACGCTACAACAGCTGTGAATAATGTTAATGTGTTATTTATAAAACAAAACACGAATGATATAAATAACGCATGCATCGCCCATTGTTCATATGTTCGTCTTGTTACGATCCCGGCCCGTGGGAAACACATCCCAACTCTAGTGATGATTCTTCCTTGTAGACCAGCTTAAGTTTTCTCTTAAATTACTCAACTTAAAGTCCATGACAATGAAACGCATTTTTGAGAAGGCACCGATAAAAATATATTCTAAAGTCGCATTTAACAAAGAAACGTCCCAATAACTCAAACGTGCAAATATGCGTATGTTATTAGAAAAACGTCGGATAAAATAATATTTCTTTATTTAGTACAGTCAGGACCTCATATCCGATAATGTTCGAAAAACTTTACCATAAATCTTATTACCAAAAAAAAGTCGTAAAGCGATTATATACATGGAAGGGGCCATTAGAATCTTCAATTCCGGAGAAATCGTTTCAAATTGTACTTTTTTATCGGTTAAAAAGATCGTTATCAATATTTATGGCGTTTAGTAATAGTACGATACCCTCCTCTCTCACATGGACGACGGCCCCAGTCAGCGAAGCGCACTTCCTCTCATACCTTCTAGTAATATTTATAAATCACTCTACGTGGGCCTTACTATAAATAAACATTTATCGCCGTATATATTCTTGTTAATCAGGAATGTATAGTTGCTTTTATTTTACTTTTTGGGTCGATAACTCGGTCGGGATGTATTTATATATATGAGTATACGAGTACAAGTCTTCTTACTTTGATCATAAGATGTAATGATTACACAGGCCAACACACATTTTGGTGCCTGCGATTTTTTAACTGTTCCTGGGTAATTTTTGGATGCAGAATGTAAAAGAGTTCTCAGATTTGGTCTATCAGATCTAGTTTTTGAGATTTTTTTAAAAAATTGTGTATATATTTTACGTTATAACTGTTATAATATATAATATTACTATTGACAGTTAAAAAAACAAAGACACACGGATTTAAGTATTTATTGCAAAAACTTAATTTACATAATTACATTAGTCACTAATCACATAAAAATTTTCTTTTATACGACTTTCTAGAATGGAGTTTACTAGGGCAGTCTCGCTGAAGGCTAAAGCAGTAGTCCGCCATCATGTGGCTATCCCATTGTCCTTGATAACGATCTTCCATAGTTTTAATATCCTGATGGAATCTTTCCCCCTGTTCTTCACTACAATCACCTAAGTTTTCTGGAAAACGATCTAGGTGGCTGTGGAGGTAGTGAACTTTTATACTCATGTTACAGCCGAGAATATTAAAATTTGCAAGCATAGTTTCCACTAATTCTACGTAATTCCCTGCTTTATGATTGCCAAGAAAATTTTGTACTACTTGAACAAATGAACACCAAGCGTTAGATTCAGTCTCGTTCATTGATGTGGTGAATTGTGGATCTTTAACAAGTTGCCTTATTTGAGGACCATCAAATATACCAGCTTTTAGTTTTTCCGTGCTAATGCCAGGAAATTTATGTGATAACTACCCAAAACAATTTTCATCTTCGTTTAAAGCCTTCACAAATTGCTTCATTAAGCCTAGCTTGATACGCAAGGGCGGAAGTAAGATTTTTTCTCTTGCAACCAAAGGTTCGTTGATCACGTTTTGTTTTCCTTGAATCATGACATCTCTTGAAGGCCATTTTTTTTAACCCAGTGCTCATTTTTATCTCTGCTGTCCCAAAGGCACAAAAAACAAGGATATTTTGTATAATAATTTGTATATCTCTTTATTTGTTGTCCTTTATCAGAAAAAAATATCAATCAATCTGTAACCTGTATCTCAAAAACTAGAGCTGATAGAAAAAATCTGGTGGCATTTTTGGAATCAGCACATTAAAAACATCTAAAATCAGATGTTAGATTTCCGGCACCAAATTTTTTTTTCATTTGGTACCCTATGTTATCAACGTCACCTATTCTTACAAACTTTATTACCACCACATTTTGCAGTAGAATTGAAATAATTACAGGGTTTCATTTTAATAAGAATTAATAACATTAGAAATATTATTATTAAACGAAGCAAGGTAAAAAACGAAAAAATAGTAAACATCACTGACTGACATCTCACGGAGCAACCATAGAATTAGCCGGACGTGATGTGTATGGCGAAGTAAAAAAATTCCTTAACACATCAACCTGAGATACTATTGTTTTGGCATTTATCGTATTAATTGAGCAGTATTTACTAGAATTTCGTAACTAACTATACTTTTACATCAATAATTACTCGTCCAACATCTGAGGTAGGTTTTTAGGCATTTTCTTTCTGTAGTAATGTTGCTTATTCTCATATTTTGTTTTTTGATGGTCTTGTTCCTAGGCTTTATTGATGCCGGCCATAACTTTAGTCTGACAACAAAATTAAAATTTTCTTTATTACGAGAATGCTAGAAAAGGATTAGTATACCTTTCTCGTTCTATGTTAGCTGCCTTGAAGACTAGATAACTTTCGGTATATTGCTTTAAGTTTTAATCGTAGCCACTTTTGAACTAATGTTGTTAAACCTACATAGAGAGAAAGATATCGAGGGAACCTGATCTTCGTTTTGCTCAAGTGTTTCAAAATAATACTGTTTTACTACGCTTTATCTTCGAAGAAATCCAAAAGAGTTTTTGTTAATCAATATCCAATAAGAATGTGGAGTGGACGTCCTCAAACTAAAGTTACTGCAGATCAGATTAGATTTAATCCTTTTTTTATGGTAAATTTTAATGGCGACTGCGATCGATTTAATTAATCAACGAAAAAAGTAAATAAAATCCCTTTCCTATTCTGTACACGTATTCCAACAACTAAGTTGTCATCGTTAACAGATATTAATGTGCAACATCCGCATAGAGAGACAAAGTCCGTACTAGACTTAACCGTCGAAAGCCAAACAAACACTGTAGATTCGTTTCACATAATTTAAATTGTATTCTAGTCTTAAACTAAACACTTATTTATCTTAAGGTGCCTGCTTGCGCATGCAAACCTTTTCGTCGGCCGTATATTACTTTTCTATGAAGTGGAACAGAGTGTTGGGTGAGTGAGTTAGGGATAGGAACCCCATCATTCATTATTGCAATCTAGACATTTAACTTCGCAACACTGTGAATAATTATCTGCTGATGATGGCAACTCAGTTGTCGAAATATGTATACAGACGATTTAATTCCATTTTCCAACTAATTTGGCAACTTTGACAGTTTGTTGTAGCTACAACATTACACGCATCGCGCTGTAACTTTGGATTTAGGTTAACTAAAGATTGCGGTTAATTTTTAACACTTATATTTGATTAGTGATGCTGTCTATGTCCCACTATGCAAAACTTAAAAGATATCTTACGTACGGAATTTGTCTCTATGCGGGTTTGTCATGGTTTCAGGTGCGACACTGAAATTACTTATCTGTTGATGATGACAACTCAGTTGTCGAAGGACGTATACAGAATACGAAAATTACTGTGGAAATGGGTTATATTAATCTTAAATGATTAATGTAATCAACCACAGTCTCCAGTAAAATTTACCAGCAATAATACCAATAAGTTCATCAGTGAAGAATTTTTCAAATGTCTTCAATACATTGTCTTTAATGGGACTAGTTATCGTATTTGTATTCCTGCTTTGTTGGTAAATGCAAATTGTGGTTGAGGAAGACCAGGATCACTGTAGTGAATATCTGTCGAGTTTTTTGCAATTTCAAATTCATCATCCGAATGATCGCTAAAATAATCACTTTAACTTTCACTGTCAGAAGATTCGGAGGATTTTCAATGATCGTTCAATTTTAAATCCACATAATTTAATATTTATATTTATATCTAGTTATACTTTTTTAACATTTAAATAATAAGAAGCATTAATTACTTCGTTTATAAAATATGAACTAAAATTTATACCTTTTCTATGTATAATTTCACATATTCGTGTACTAAATAAACAACAAAACCGTATAGCATTTAAATATGCCTAAACTGCTTATTCTAATGAAAATTCAAAGCCAGGTGAAACATGTTAGTAGATCTAAGAGAACACAGATAACTGCCGCTCACTGATTCAAATGAAAATTTATTGATTTATAGACAGATCAAGCGTAAGAATTATGGTAACTTCTAGTTCAGTTTCGATTGGGTTTTGGGCATATGTTCATTAGATATTTTTAACTTGCTTGCTTCAGTGATACACCTTTAAGCTGTGGCAATCATGTCATGGGACACCTGTTATAGTTACATCATATATATAGTTTTTAAAATTAATATTATGTCTTACGATATTGTAACTTATCTAACTTGTAAGATGATTTATAGTCGCGTAAGCATATCCGCACTTTTTTGAGATAACCACATGTCATAACCATTACATTATGTGTGTCTGCATTTCTATACGTAACATACGTACGTATAAAAAGTGACATTATTTTCAAACATTGCGAAAGTCCTCCCGAAACAAACGCCTTCTTAGAATTCATTATATTCAAGTGTACAATAAATATCCTATTCCTAGAGCAAATTGTTTCTAATCGGGAGTAATTAACATATGGCCTACGCGGATAATGGAATTGTTAAGACAAGCGAAGCATTTAAAGGAAAGGAAATGATAAATTTATATTACATAAAGTTATAAATTAAATATACAGGATGTTCCATGACATGATTGCCATATCTTAAGACGATGTTACTGAAGTAATTTCAAGTCAAAAATGTCTAAAGAACATATGTCCGGAACTCTATCGTAATTGAGCTAAAAGCATTTGCAGTTTTAGGTAACTTTACTAATGCAAGTAATATGAACCGTTTCAAAAAAAAGATCTAAATGAAAATCATTTAAACAGAAGTCACTTTATTCAATCAGTTGTTCAAAATGTCCACCTAGTTGCTGTATAGATAGTCTAGCTCTTCTTAGAATTGGAGAGGTAGCTCTGTTAATAGTCTCAGGATTAGCATAAATAGTTCCTGGGGCATCCATAGTCCTAGCAAAAAATTGTTCTCTGTTTTCAAGTTGTTCTGTATAAAGCAAATTTTTCAGTCCTCTCCACAAAAAGTAATCTATAGGATTTAAGTCTGGTGGCCTTGGCGGACTAGCAACTGCCGAACCTCTTCCAACCCACTGTTTCCCATAATTTTGTTCAAAGATTCTGGCAAAATTGGAAAGAATAGAATTTAATTTTTGAACAAGAAAGAAAGCAAATGATATTCTTTCTAATTTTGCCAAAATCTTTGAACAACGCATCTATTCAGCTACCTATCCCCGAGCTGGGTCTCGTCGAACTATCTGTCGCACCAAAACTGAACGCACTGAACTTAGTTTCAGTGCAATAGACAGTAGCAGTTGTCGAGCCCTGAAGATGTCCCATATGAGTTGGTACGAAACGTCGGCAGTTATACCCGTGACGCGGTTCCAGCCCGAAAGCCCAGACGCAGATAGTAAGGACCACGACCGCGGAAATCTACGCACCAGATTACGAAATTAAATGTCTAGATTGTAGTAAACAATACATCGGCGATCGATAGAAACCCGGTATAAAGAACATATTGCGCACATGAGATTCAATCGGCCAGAAAAATCCGGTTTAGCAAAACATGTGTTGGAATGTAAGCATAGTGTTAACGCGGATTGTTTGCATTTGATAAAGAACGTGTGTAATTATCGCGAATTAGATACGTATGAAAGCATGTACATTTTGAAGAACAAAGACCATGAGTTGAACACTGACCTGGGGCCCAATCATAACTCATCTCTCTTTGGTCTCTTAAATGACGTACAAGCGAAAGTGCACATGTGAGTATTTGTCTTCTCAATCCCGGTTTCCTTTTTTCTCTTTGTCTTTTATTTTAGTTTAGACTAGAACACAATTTTTAAAAATCATGTGAAACGAATATACAGTGTGCGTTTTGGCTTTTAACTGTACAGATCGTGTGCGGAATTTGTTTTCGTACGGGTATTTTGCCGTTTCCAGGTGCGACACTGTTTAATTATATGCTGATGATGATAACTTAGTTGTCGAAATACGCATAAAGAATACGAAAATTAATGTGGAAAGGAGTTATATATCAACCTTCGGTGATTAAATCATGATATCTCTTGTATTTTGTAAGATGACGGTGTCTAAATTTGATGTTTGAAATAAGCTGGAAATCATTTAGGATTATATTTTGTGTGTATGTAGTAAATATGCTTTTACATACATATTTATCAAAAGAGGTGTGTAGGATATTTGACAGAAGATATTATAAGCAATATCAACTTAGGGACACTCATCCAAAATCGTCCAGTCTATATCACACAACAACATACTATATACTCGAAGAAGTTAAGTAAGTTTGCTCTTCCGAAATTGTAATTTTTGATCCTATTCTTAATAAAATTAGAAGAAAGTGTCGTTATTAATATTTATAAAAGTAAAATACAAATTATCAACTATTATTTCTGTAATTCCTTCCTATTCAAACAGCGCAATGTCGAAACACTTTCGGAAAGAATAAAAAGAGAAACGGAGTCACATAAAACCCGAGTCCCGCATCAGACAATAATACCACACGACCGTAAAAAAGAAGAAAATCATAAACTTAATTTAGATGCAGATGCGCTTTGATATACGACACCGCGAGCGCGAAGTTCCAACATCGCTTAATCTGCGATGAGTGGCGAAACTTTTATTCTCCGTTGTGTTGTACGGTTCCATTTCGGCCATTGAAGCCATCATGTATTTTCATGTATCATTCTAGACGACGCGACGACGCTGCGTTCCACTCGTATAGCTGCTTTCACGTACGCGGTGGCTCCGTTGCAATGATATGGACGTGTCGACACGAAATGTGCTTTAATGTTGCGTCGCTGTTGTTAAAATATGTAAGTGTGTGCGTGATTTGTGAGCGCCAAAGGTTAAGTTCCCACACATCACTTATCGTGATGAAAAACCATTTCCCTTCAACATTTATAAGGGGCTAAGAGTGTCTGTTGAACATAGAAACGAAGATTGCACTGTGCGCTATTAATTTATGGCCATTTTCGCTACACGTTGTATTAGATTAATAAAAAAGAAAGGCGACAAGACAAACCCTTACCACATCGATGTTCGTACTCTTTATATTTTTTCGCCAACTAAGTTGTCATCACCAGCAGATTATTATTATTGGTTTTGGAGATATATACATGCGGATTTTTTTTCTGTAAACATCATCGCGAATCCAAGTGCGTGCCATATTGTGATCAATAATCTGCTGATGATGACAACTTAGTTGTCGAAATCGTATATTGCGCTATTAATTTATGACCATTTTCGTTACACGTTGCGTTAGATTAATAAAAAAAAGGTGAAAAACCCTTACCATATCGATGTTCGTACTCTATACGTTTTCGACAACTAAGTTGTCATCATCAGCAGATTATTATTATTGGATTTTGCGCGATATATATGGGGATTTCTTTTCTGTGTATCATCGCAAATCCAAGTGCGTGCCACATTGTGATCAATAATTTGCTGATGATGACAACTTAGTTGTCGAAATCGTATATTGCGCTATTAATTTATGACCATTTTCGTTACACGTTGCGTTAGATTAATTAAAAAAAAGGCGAAAAACCCTTACCACATCGATGTTCGTACTCTTTATACGTTCTCGACAACTAAGTTGTCATCATCAGCAGATTATTATTATTGGATTTGGCGAGATATATATCGGGATTTCTTTTCTGTGTATCATCGCAAATCCAAGTTCGTGCCACATTGTGATCAATAATTTGCTGATGATGACAAATTAGTTGTCGAAATCGTATATTGCGCTATTAATTTATGACCATTTTCGTTACATGTTGCATTAGATTAATTAAAAAAAGGCGAAAAATCCTTACCACATCGATGTTCGTACTCTTTATACGTTCTCGACAACTAAGTTGTCATCATCAGCAGATTATTATTATTGGTTTTGGCGATATATGCATGAGGAATTTTTTTCTGTGTATCATCGCGAATCCAAGTGCGTGCCACATTGTGATCAATAATCTGCTGATGATAACAACTTAGTTGTCGAAATACGTGTACAGAGTACGGATATTGATGTGGTAAGGGCAGATGGGTGAAGATGTTTCAATTGAGTGTTTAGCGAAGTTTCACAGCAATAAAGCAGAATTTTTGCGCCGTTTCACAACCATGGATGAAACATGGGTGCATCGCTTCACACCCGAGACAAAAGAACAATCAAAACAATGGACTCAAAAGGGAGAATCGATTCCAAAGAAGGCGAAGACCGTTTTATCTGCAGGCAAGGTTGTGGCATCGGTTTTTTTATCTTGAAAATGGAAAAACTATCATCTGCGAGTATTATGCGAACTTATTGCAACGTTTGAGCGAAGAAATCAAGCAAAAAGGGCCGCATTTGGCTAAGAAGAAAGTGTTGTATCATCAAGGCAAGGCATCAGCTCGCAAATCCGTTATTACAATGACCAATTGATGAATTAAAGTTTGAACTGCTACCTCATGCACCCTATTCGCCAGATTTAGCCCCCTTGAAAAAATGGCTCAGTGGTCAAAGATTTTCCAACGATGAAGAAGTGATGTTGGCAGCTATTTTGAGGAGCAAGACAGTTCTTATTATAAAAAGGGTATTGAACTTATTGAACATCGCTGGGAAAAGTGTGTAGAGCTGAAAGGAGATTATGCTGAAAAATAAATATATTTCTTTGTCGGGTCGGGTCGGGTACTTCTGGGACCACCCTCGTATATCAGTGTCAATGACTAGGGAAGTATTGTCTATAACATTTTTAATGCATTTTAATTTGACCTTCGTTAATCACCTTTATCAATACTACCATCGTTTTCTTTCACTTCGCATAATTATATTTTAAGTTAAGCTAGGTATTTATATTTACTATAATACATTATAAAATTTAATATACGTGTATTGTGGTGGCAAGATAGTAAGAAACTTTATGCTCCTTGCATACTTTTGTCAACTAGTGTCTACTTCATCAGGACCTATTCCTTTGTGATATACGTTTATTAGGTTAAGGGTTGTGAAATTTCCTATATCTCATTTTACACAAGCTTCACAAATTTGATCATCACTCTAACGTTATCAGATAACACCAATTGAAATGTGCTGCTGAGAAATTCATTTTCAAGTATGTATGTACGTGTATGTGTTATTAAGAATTTAAGTGAAGTTGTAGATGATTAAATATATGAAAAATTCAAGTAATTCTAGTGACTGTCATTATTCGAAGAAAGTATGAATAATTCCTTTAGTATCTAATTTCATCAGATTTTGTAGTTAGTTATTAAAACAGTTGAATTTTTGGTTTTACAGATAATTATTTATCACTTTTTAGTCACTACATAATTTATATTTCTTCTGTGTTTTATCGCATGATAATGTCATTTTGAAAGCTCCACATTGGATCGTCAATTGTTAAGTATAGATATTGCGAAAATGATGAATGTGTTTAAATTGTATTTAAATTAATAATAATGTTTTCTACTTACTTTAGTATTTTATCTTTTTTTCTTTTTAATATAATATTTTGAACTTTTGTATCTGATTATGAAACTCAATCTCGGCTCTAGGTACAAAAGGTACTAGGAAAGTTTTGCAATACAGCTTTGTTTATTTAATCTTTGCAAAGTAATAAATCAATCAAAGTATATACGAGGATAGTTTGACAAGTAGTGAGAACGACACATAGGTGGCGCTCTAATTGGTAAAACAGATGCACTGTAATTTAGGTTGCCTATTTATATGTTTACATTCCGATATTTAGATAAATCGGTTGATTAGTTTATTTTTGATAGCTGATTGAAAAAGAAGCAACACGTCGTTTTGTTAAAATGGAAAAAGCAGAGTATCGTGCGGTGATTAAATAATTCGTAATTAAGGGTATGAAAGCTACCGAAATAAAAGGTGAGATACGGGAAACATTAGGTGAATCTGCTCCATCATCCGCCACAATAAGTAGATGGGTAAATGAATTTAAACGTGGTAGAACAAGCTGTGTTAATGAAGCGCGCTCTGGAGCACCCAAAATCGTGACTTCTAAGGAAATGATTATAAAAATTCATAATATTATTACGCAAGATCGATGACTCAAAGCAAGAGAGATAGCAGACATGGTAAACACTTCAACAGAACGCGTACACCACATTTTAACGACAGAATTAGGCCTTTCCAAGCTTTCGGCAAGATGGGTTCCGCGATTGTTTACGACTGATCAAAGGTTCACTCGTTTCCGCATTTCCAATGAGTGTTTGGACCTTTATAAGCGGAATCCGGTTGATTTTTGTAGGCGATTTGTTACTTGCGATGAAACTTGGATACACTACAGTACACCCGAAGCTAAACAACAGTCGAAACAATGGTTAGAACGTGGTTCTGCACCTCCAAAGAAAGCGAAAAGCACTTTATCGGCAAACAAGGTGATGGCATCAATTTTTTGGGATTCAAAGGGCATTTTGCTCATTGACTACCTTCAGTTGCATTTCCAATTAGTACCGCATGCGCCTTATTCGCCGGATCTAGTCCCTTCCGACTTCCACCTTTTTCCAAAATTGAAAACGGCACTAGGTGGAAAGAAATTTTCGTCTAACGACGAGCTTATCATCTTCGTAAATGAGTATTTTGCAAGCCTTCCGGAATCGCATTTTAGAGATGGCATAAGGGCATTGGAGCACCGTTGGAATAAATGTATTGCTCTTTTAGGAGAATATATTGAAAAATAAAAATTATTTTGTATTTAAAAAATTCGTTTTTCTTTTCCATTCTCATTACTTGTCAAACTACCCTCGTATATGTATATGAGAGTAAAACTTCAAGATCCTGAAATGTCCATTAGACGACGTTCACAACAACTTGAAACTTATCAACAACATGGCGTATTTTACACAAGGATTTAGCTCTGAAGACATATAAGGTTCAAATAACACAACAACTGAAGCCATTAGATCATTTAAAACGTCGTTCATTTGTCAATTTCATCAATGAACAACCAGATGAGGCACATGAGGCACATTTTGAACTTGGTGGCTATGTTAATAAACAAAATTGCCGTATCTGGGTTGAGGAAAATCCACGAATTATTCTTGAGAAACCTATGCATCTTAAACGAGTTACTGTTTGGTGTGCATTATGTCAGATGGTGTAATTGGACCTTACTTCTTTGAAAATGCTGCTGGTGAAGCTGTAGTAACTGTCAATGGTGATTGATATCGTCGGATGATAACCGAAGTTTTGTGACCTGACTTAATGAATATTGATCTAGAGGATATGTGGTTTCAACAGGATGATGCTACACCTCACTTTGCACACGAATCAATTGATTTATTGAGGGAAAAATTTCCTGGACGTGTAATCTTAAGAAACGGTGATGTTAATTGATCACCATTGGCCATGTGATTTGACACCGTTTGACTATTTTCTTTGGGTTTATAAAAACAATCCGCAATCAATTCCTACTTTGAAAGATGAAATTATTCGTATCATTGGTGAGATAGAGCCTCGATTAGGTCAAAATATCATTGAAAATTTTAACAGTGTGGAGCTGCAAGAGGAGGCCATTTGGCAGATATTATTTTTCGCATATAAATGTCATAACTGATACTTCAATTACTAATAAAAAGTTTTTGAAAGTGAATGCAAATTATGTGTTTTATTTATTCTTTAAGAAAACGCGAAATTTTAAACACGCTTTACATTTTAATTGACGGTGTAAAATGTTGTATTGAAGTCAAAGGCGACTGCTTTGTTTGTTGCATATGTTTTTATTTTAACGAAAGTTCGATCTTCTCTGCGACAGACTGTGTATATTTAATAAATGTCTTTAAAAATACAGAAAACTAAACATTAAAACTCAATTTCCCACATTTATTATTGTTATTGCATTTCGATAAGTAAAATTGCAAAACTAAACTTCAAATTGGATATAAAATATAACTTTTCCCGTGTCTTTGTAATATGCGCTCTCTCTGATTACAATCTTCAACCATCGCCATCTTCCCACTACTGTAACTGCCCTCGCGACGTACACCCCATATCACTGGGGATATTTTCACCCTCACGCAATCGTCTATTACACTTAGAACCCCTGCATGTCCTTGAATATTTCCCGCCAATATAATTATTTTGACCGTAACTGTCTGTATGTGTAGTTTTGAACGCAAAAATATGGCTTAAAGGGGATAATTCTAGGGGAACTGTACATTTGTCGGGAACAGCAGTCGAACAAGTTCTAGTTCGAAGCATAATGGAATACAGAGCGGCAAAGAGATAAATAAAATAGTTCAATTGCGAGAGCCAGTAACAGGTTTCGTATTTAAAATCATTCCGGTGGACATGACGGTGAATAGTGACGCATGTACCTATGTACAGCGTTGATCCGGATGGGTGTGTGCTGAAACTATAAATAAAACAAGATGGGGCAGTTATGTTGCTGTATATTTTCCTATTTATTGCATGTCTTGTGGTCGAATGGATGTTTGAATTTTATCACATGATATTAATACGCAAAGGATCAAATCCTAGGATGGTTTTAAGTAAAAAAATCATATCAAAGTAGGTTGAGGAACTGGTTTATTTTTATGATTTCGGGTGTTGAAAATTGAGGAAAAATCGGTTCTTTTTTACTATGTTTAAGTTTCAAATTTTATTAAATACTATATGGGCATAAAAGCGACTTTTTCTTAAGTTTTCTTCTATTGGATTGCTGGGGAAAATCATAAATTAGAATTGGGATATTTTCCCGCGGGCTAGGACCGTAACAAGGCTAGTGCACCTTGCGATGCATGCGTTACTTGAATCACGTATGTTATATTTTATAAATGACACACATTATTTACAGTTGTTGTTGCGCAGAGTAAAATGGATAAGACTGATAAAATGTCTGCAGCATGACGAATGTTTCCATATTTGTCTCGGAGAAGAACGTACTTCGTGGTGAAAAGATTTTCTTATATTTGGAAAATGACCCTCTGCTATCTACGGATGTAAAATACGCAGAATTAAAATAATATTTAGAAATAAATAACGCCTTACTTTGGTAAAATCGATATTTTTGTTTATAATTAATAAATAATTAACTCCTTTTTCGTTAAAATTTGTATTGAGTGTTGAAATTTTTCTATTTAGTCAAATAAACCTTTAAAATTGTCGTAAATTTGCGAATTGGCAAGCTTAAATATTCATCGAGAAAAGACTTTATTTTTGCGAAACTTTTCCCACCTAAAGATTTTTTGAAGGTCCAACCGTTTGGAAATCTTGGCTTGGATTATAGGTCGATCGCTTGCTAGTCGTGGAACAATACGCCGTGTGGGTTACAAAGCCTGAATTCAAAACTTTTCATTTCGACGAAAATTCCAATTTTTCCAAAGGGGTATATTCGCAAAAATTGGTATTTTTGAAAAGTTGTACATTAACAAATGTTCACGTGTTAACATTTCTGAAGGCCACAAAAACGATTCTGATGTCAAAATTTATCTAACTCTTTTGATTTAGCTCTAACAGGACGAGACACTTCAGAAACCTTCCCAAAACGTGAACTTCCGAATATATAAATAGATTATTTCTAACGTTTGGATAATCTTGCTGTAAAAAGCACTGAGATTGTATTCTAGTAGTTCAGAAGTATCGACCTGCGAACTACGAGGCCCGAATCCAAACCTTTTCATTTCGACGAAAATTCCAATTTTTCCAAAGTAAATATTCGCAAAAATTGGTATTTTTGAAAAGTTGTCGTACATTAACAAATGTCCACGTGTTAACACTTCTGTAGGTCCTAAAAACGATTCTGGTGTCAAAATTTATCTAACTCTTTTGATTTAGCTCTAACAGGACGAGACACTTCAGAAACCTTCCCAAAACGTGAACTTCCGAATATATAAATAGATTATTTCTAACGTTTGGATAATCTTGCTGTAAAAAGCACTGAGATTGTATTTTAGTAGTTCAGAAGTATCGACTTGCGAACTACGAGGCCCGAATTCAAACCTTTTCATTTCGACGAAAATTCTAATTTTTCCAAAGTAAATATTAGCAAAAATTGGTATTTTTGAAAAGTTGTCGTACATTAACAAATGTCCACGTGTTAACATTTCTGTAGGTCCTAAAAACGATTCTGGTGTCAAAATTTATCTAACTCTTTTGATTTAGCTCTAGCAGGACGAGACACTTCAGAAACCTTCCCAAAACGTGAACTTCCGAATATAGAAATCGATTATTTCTAACGTTTGGATAATCTTGCTGTAAAAAGCACTGAGATTGTATTCTAGTAGTTCAGAAGTATCGATCTGGGGACTACGGAGGTTGAATTCAAAACTTTTTATTTCAACGAAAATTCCAATTTTTTCAAAGGGGTATACTCGCAAAAATTGGTATTTTTGAAAAGTTGTCGTACATTAACAAATGTCCACGTGTTAATATTTCTGTAGGTCCTAAAAACGATTCTGGTGTCAAAATTTATCTAACTCTTTTGATTTAGCTCTAACAGGACGAGACACTTCTGAAACCTCCCCAAAACGTGAACTTCCGAATATATAAATCGATTATTTCTAACGTTTGGATAATCTTGCGGTAAAAAGCACTGAGATTGTATTCTAGTAGTTCAGAAGTATCGATCTGGGGACTGCGGAGCCTGAATTTAAAACTTTTTATTTCCACGAAAATTCCAATTTTTCCAAAGGGGTATACTCGCCAAAATTGGTATTTTTGAAAAGTTGTCGTACATTAATAAATGTTCGCATGTTAACATTTCTGTAGGTCCTAACAACGATTCTGGTGTCAAAATTTATCTAACTCTTTTGATTTAGCTCTAACAGGAAGAGACACTTCAGAAACCTTCCCAAAACGTGAACTTCCGAATATAGAAATCGATTATTTCTAACGTTTGGATAATCTTGCTGTAAAAAGCACTGAGATTGTATTCTAGTAGTTCAGAAGTACCGACCTGCGAACTATGAAGCCCGAATTCAAACCTTTTTATTTCGACGAAAATTTCAATTTTTGCCTTTGAAAAAATTGGTATTTTTGAAAAGAATTGGGTCATTGAAATAAAAAAAAATGTTACCAAATGACGTACGAAGAAATATGTTATGACTTTTTCGTAAAATTCGACAAGTATCTTCCTCCTATATGCAGTGTGCACTCTAGGTGATTGCGAGAGAGGAGGGAATATGTTGAGTTATTTTAAATCGTCTCTCAATTTTGTGGGGAATATTTCGATTGTTTTGTTTTGTTAAATATTTCTATTAACTATTAATGTTGCTATACATGTAAGTTTGTTTTGTAATGTCCTGTAATAAGTGCACAACTATCCTATAATAAGAATAATAATTATTAAACATAGTATAGGACGAAGAGTGCTACCTTGTGGTACTCCAGACAAAAAAAAATGGCAAGGAAAATTTTGTAGCTAACCTAATATTTAACTCTTTCTTTAAATTCAAGCATTATATATAATTTTATTGATTTAAATTTGAAGGTACATTTTAATGGAGACTGTGGTTGATTAAATTAATCAATAAAGGTTAACGAAAGCCCATTCGACAATTTTTGTATGCTCGTATTTCTACAACTAAGTTGTCATCATCAGTACTTAAGTAATCAGTGTCGCATCTGGATCCACGGCAAAACTCGCACAGAAATAAGTCTGTACCAGACTTTAACCGTCGAAAGCCGAACACGCACTGATTATGGAAACTTAGTTGTCGAAATACGTATGTAGAATGGGGAAGTTATTATAGAAAGGAAGTTTTATTAATCTTTATTGATTAACGTAAATTAGAATTGCTCTTTAGTTGTTTTGTAGCTATTTACTTTTAAACGCAATCCATAATAAGTTTCGAACGTTTATTTTTATCCGATTATAAAGCTTATTTACAGCAGAGAAATCCCTACTTTTAAAATATAGTTTCTATTCCAGAAGACCAGATAAACTGCTGTATAATAGTTAATCTTCACAATACCCTGCCGTTAATAATATTTCACAATGGGACACGAGTTTCCTGTTCAATAAGTTATGTGTATCTGAAGTTTAAATGGGTCAAATCACTGAAAACTTTCCAGCGGATGAAATATCGACTGAGATAGAAGATATATGATTTTGTAAAATGAACATTGAATTTATTTTTACCTCATTCACCGCAGGTATAAACTAGCTGTTTTTCTAAATGGAATATTTAAGCATTTAAGAAATGGTAATTCGTTGTTTTCATTTTAGTTGTATACTACCGTCCATATCAGTTCGGACATTCAAATAAATTAAAAAAAATAGAAAACGGTTAAACTAATTTATGTCTGAATTTAAATTTTTTATTGCATTATTGTTTATAGATGTTTATAAAGCATAATAATGCAAGCTATCTGCTTCTGGGTTTCCGGGCTGGAAACGCGTCCCTTGTATATCTGCCAACGTTTCGTACCCATTTGTATGGGACATCTTTAGGGCTGAACTACTGCACTGAAACTGTTTCAGTGCAGTAGTGCAGTAGTTCAGCCCTGAAGATGTCCCATACAAATGGGTACGAAACGTCGGCAGATATACAAGTGACGCGGTTCCATCCCGGAAAGCCAGAAGCAGATGGCATGGACCACAACCGCCGAAGTCTACGTACCAGACATAATAATACAAATTAAAGTAATTCTAATGCTAGACAAAGAAAGAAATCTTAAACATTCCGCTTATTGAAGAACTCCCTTTTGCGTGAAGAATAGCCCGTACAATTAGAGCCATTCGCTTCACGAGTTTTTCAAGGATTCTATTCGGTATACTTTTCCATTCTTCTTGCAATATGTTCCACAAGTGATTCGTTGAGGTGGGACACACTTTTCGGATCTCCCTGTCCAATTCACCCCATAACAATTCCATCATGATAAGGTCGGGGCTTTGCGGTGGCCAAGTCATTATTTGTAAGGTATTATTGTGAGTGTTTGGGGTTTTTGTCCTGCATACACACAAAATTTTCGCCGACTAAACGTAGCTCCGATAGTATTGCATTTCCTTGCAATATTTCTAAATAACCCTTCTTTGGTGTAGCAGAAACAACTCCAAACTATCACAGAACGTCTTCCTTGTTTGACGGTTGGCACTGTACAATCCCGCAGCGTTCTTTGAACACTCGCTCTTCTTACAACAACACGTCGTGATTGTCCAAACACTTCAAATTTTGATTCACTAATCCATAAGACCTTTTTCCATTCATCCAGTGTCCAATCTCTGTGTGTTTTTGCTCACTGTTGTCGTTTTTGCCTGTTTCCTCGTTGAAGTAAGGGTTTTCCTACAGCAATGCGGCCGTGAAGATTTGCAGCCTTTAACCTTCTTTTCAAGAATTCGAAATGCATGACTTCATTAACATTGGAAAAAGCAGTGAATATTTCTTTGATATGGTATTGAGACTGACGTGTTTTTTTTTGGGCGTGGAGATCCCTTACTAGTCCATTGTGGTGATTGAACTTTTGTCTCAATGTCGTAGTCATAAACGCAGCTTTCATCTTCCGTTACGATCTTTTGCATGGCTTACTCAAAAGCTTAAAAAGCCAGCAGGTGACGACTTGATTATCTTTCTGCTGTTCAGTCATCAAACGAGAAACAAATTTCTGTAACTCGGTGCATGTTTAATTTTTCGATTAAAATATAATGATGCAACCAGATGGAGATGATAACTTTTTCTGCTAGTCCCCTAATAGTAAAACGACGGTTCGAATGCAGCGGGTCTTTGATTTTCTGAACATAGACGTAATTGGTTGAAGTCGAGGGTCTTTCTGGTCGAGTTTCATCTTCAACAAATTGACTTTTGAATCGTGTAACATTACGTGGAACTCAGAGCATCATCTACGTAAGTTTATTCAAAAGCTTTTTGCTTTTAGTCGATGACTATACTTTCTTCATCTTGATTTTCTTGCTAGAGCCGTGTTTTCAGTTCTTCCGGTGCCGATGATCGCAGTTTCAGTGTAACAACGAAAATAGTATCAACAGTTAAACCTTGAAGATGTTCCATGCAAGTGGAGACGAGACGTCGGCAGCAGGAGTACCGAGGACGAGGTTGCAGCTAGTAAACCAAGATGAAGAAAGTACTGAAACACTTTGCATTCAAATAATAACAGAAGAATTAAACGAAATATCGACGATCTGAAAACATGTGTTTAGGCGGGAGGTTATGTCGGACACAAAATGTTTGATTAATTTCTGAACAGACCTCGTACTAAGAATTTGAGCAGAAAAGTGACTGAAATGGGTAAAGGGATTTATTGGATATCTTGGTCCATGTTAAAACCAATAAAACTTTTCTTATTACAACATGTAAGACAAATTTAATTGTGATTTCAATTTCAATCACGGGATTTAATTAACGTGTGGTGTACGCGCGGTTCTGTGATTTCAGTAATGCAGTGAAAAATACTTCCGCCGATGGGATGACCCGGTGCTGTCACATAATCGACTTGGGCGATATCCGGTGGCGCTCGATCGTCCGTAAAGGTCGCAGTTGGCACAGTTTGCTTATTAAATAAAATGGAATGATGTCTCACTGGACTTTTCCGGGTAGATATCCAGTTACGGATTGAGGATCCTGAAAAATCGTTTGACGAGGAAAAGGGAACGTACTATTTATTTTAGGTACAGGTATTGACTCTGTTAGAACTCAGCTAAACGATATTAAAAAGCTTAAATTGATGTGTACGAAAATATATCTGCCGAATTCATTTAGGATGGTCTGTACATTTGGTATGTAAACAAAACTGCAGTCGGATGTCAGAGCGTGTCTATAATTCATAATGTAGTAGTACAAAAGTTACATTATTTTTAGAAGTTGTTGAGATATTTTTATTCAAGTATCTACTTATATCTACTTGAATACAATTCTTAATTACCTTCTAAAAACAATGTAGCTATTGTATTATTACGTTAAGACTTATAGACACGTTTCGATCTCCGACTGTATGTGTTTGTTCGCATACCAAATATACAGACCAATCTAAATGGATTCGCGCAAAACACTAATAATAATTCTTTTCTTTGGTTTTATACATTATATAACGAGTAAGCAACAATGATTGACCTGATCTTTTACTACTTTCCGCACGCCCCATATCAGTACTTATTTCCTTTTTTCTATCTGAAGTTAGCAGTTTAGTAATTTCTAGTGAGTTTTCCTACTCTATGTTTATGTCATTGACCTTTCATTGACGTGCAGTGTACAGAACTTGTTTTGTGATTAATATCCATTATTTATACTTATATGCTAGCCTTCATCAGTCTTTTTAAAGTCTTCAGTTTACATATACGCAGCGAAAATGCTGTTTTCACAGTAATATTTGTTGTTTACATAGTAGCTAGCATATTTTTATTATAATTATTAGAATTGCGCGAGACACTGTCTAATTTCACTTTTAAGGGAAGTAAATATTGAGGTGATATGTATGGAAAGAAGTGTAGGATCTGGTCACTCATTGTTGTTCATACTATACAAATATATATATATATATATATATATATATATATATATATACCGTGCATTCATTTTACCTCGCTACGAAAACTGTACCTCATTATATTCGGGTCTAGCTGCCGAATACCGATCAGAATGTAAAGTGGTAGGGCGGGAGTCGTTTGAATGACGACTATAACTGACTACTGATCGTACTAGCTGCATCCCCACCACTAATTTGACTGTAGGCGACACGAACAACTACTTAATCTGTAATCTGTAGTCAGTCGTTGTTGTGATTCGACTGACTCGCGCCCCACCGCTTTACATTCTGATCGGCATTCGGTATCTAGACCCGAATATAATATGATACGGTGCATAGCATTTTAATATGAAAGCACGGTATATATATATATATATATATATATATATATATATATATATATATATATATATATATATATTGTCTACCGAAAGGTTCTGAATGTGTTATAATAAAATTAAATAATAAATATTTCATAATTTTAATAAACTTTACTGAATGATATAATTTCCATCATTATTTATGACTCCTTGCCAGCGTAATAGCAATTCGTACATCCCATTGTTAAAAAATGCCTTATTCCTAGAGGCGAAGGATTGAACTAGTGCTTGTCTGATATCTTCGTTCGTATTTAAATTTTTTGCCCTATTTTACCCAAATTTCACGTTTCAAATACATCAAGTAAAATACCCAGAAATTTAATGTTGACTTGTCAAAATTCAATTTTAATTCTTAAAATATCTTATATTAAAACATTATACTTTGAGAAATATCCAAAACCCCATGACGGTAAATTAATAAATGAATTATTTTCTAGAAATAAAGTGATATAATATATACATTGATATAAACTATATTTTGAATAATAAAAAGGGAATAATATTAAGATATATTCAAAACTTAAACATGAACGTAGTGGCTCAATTTCAATTAACATATAAAAACAAAAAATATAACGTATAAATACATTAACACAAAAAATATATCGCTTTTTTTAAATATCACAAGATTTCTACATACACTACCGGTCATATTTATTTGCCCACCCCAATTTTATGTGTTTCCTGAAATACGGATTATCTTTCGAAAAATCTGTATTATAATTATTCAACAATATTATTAGTGGAAGTAATTCCATATGAATTTCTACGAAAATCTTAAATTGTTTACGATATATCGTAAAGGTGTCAGAAATTGGAAAAATACCATAAATATTATATAGGCTAATCCCTACAGTATTAACAGTTTTACCTGCATTTCCGAAAGGTATTACCAATATTGTGTTATTGTACTAACCAATTACAATATTAGGATGTGTTATTCAAAAAGGAAAATAAATTTTATGTCAGTCATCGTTCATCTTTTGATGCGAAAACAGTGAAATAGAGAGTTATTGTGAATATTTTAATGCAATGCCGAAGACGAAGGAATTATCTGTTGAAGTGCGTGCTATGATAATTGCTTATCATCGTACGGGTAAAAGTAATCGCGAAATTGCAAAAGAATTACCATTAAATCGCAGAACCGTTGATTATAAGGTTAAAAAATTTGAAGAAAGTGGTACATTTTCCAACAAAAGAAGATCTGGACGACGCAAAGCGACATCTGCAAATGACCGGCATCTAATACGGATAAGTAGACGCGATAGACGAAAAACAGCACCAGAAATTGCTGCTGAAATGAATAGAGCGCGTGCTAAACCAATTAGTGTGTCCACGGTACAGAGAAGGTTAAGGCAAGCGGGTTTATACTGAAGAATTGCTCTGCAAAAACCACTACTACGAAAGCAAACCAAGATAAAACGACTAAATTGGGCTGAAGAACATAAGAATTGGACGATCGATCAGTGGAATAATGTGTTGTGGACAGACGAATCGAAGTTTGAACTTTTCGGTAGTCAAAGGCGAATATTCGTAAGAAGATCCGCAGGAGAAAGAGTACTGCCAGAATGTATTGCGCCTACCGTAAAACATGGAGGTGGTTCGGTAATGATTTGGGCGTGTTTTGGTGGAAGATCTGTAGGCGATCTCGTCAAAATTGAGGAAATCCTAAGAAAAGAAGGCTACAAGGAAATTTTAGAAAATAACGCTGTTCATTCAGGACTAAGGATTCTTGGCGAAAACTTTGTATTTCAACAGGACAACGATACGCAACACACAATATAGATTGTGTGGCGATTACTTGCGTCAACTAGAAGAGCAAGGGCAAATCTCTATAATGGCATGGCCAGATCAAAGTCCTGTTCTGAACCCAATAGAGCTTCTTTGGGAAGAATTGGACCGGAAGGTTCGAGAACGTGCTCTATCATCCACCACTGTACTGTGGGAACAACTTCAAGAAGCCTGGGCACAAATTACAGAAGATACACTGCAAAAATTAATTGAAAGGCTGCCGCAATTATCAAAAATAAAGGTGGGCACATTGATGAGAGCAAAATTTAATAATAATTAATGATAAAGTTTTTATATAAGAAAAATGTAACTATTTTATGTTTATTTTACACTATTGTATTAGTACAATAAATAAATTTTCAGTACACATTTGATAGTTTAATAATTTTGGCTAAAACTAAGGGTGGGCAAATAAATATGACCGGTTGTGTATTTATTAAAATAGACGAGGCGAGAGAGAGAGAATATTGAAGCTTTTTGTTATCAGGTCGAAAATATAAACAAAATTTTTAAATGAAACATATAACTTATAAAGAGCTCTTTCCAGCTTGATATTATTACGAGCAATATCGAGCAATGAAATTTAGATCGCAAACCTTTTTGTGGTTTTATTTGTACCTATTAGGTATCAATTACTAAAATCTAAAAATATTTCGGACGATTTTAAAATTTCGACTTTGGCAGAAAGCTAAGTTCGGCCCTGGTGGCGAATAAGAGAAATGACACACCATTTGCACAGGGCGAAAGGGGCCAAGTAAAGCGTGAAAAGTGTTGCAGCTTAACTGGAAGTTCGTATAATCGACAGACTTTCCGGTCAGAATAATAGAACGATCGCCGTCCTGTTCGAAAGCTCTAAGGCTAACTCGTTCTGTATGCCGGTTCCAGGGGCCTCCCCGTTTAATAAAATGGCATATGCGTGCCGAAAGTACACACGTGCAAGTCAAACACGCACGTTTGCACGGTCGATCGCGATCGTCTGTCCGTAAGCAATACTTAAGGTATACATTCGCGATGCAGACACGCAATTGTATAATCCCGGCGGCTCATTCCACCGTTTTTAATGTGACAAGTAATTTCCTCTGTGCCTCATATCGCCATCTAGCCACGGGAGATTGTACACACACAAAAACGTTCCAGTTTAGGTCTTTTTCACGAAACATTTCACGCTAGATAGTTATTGGCCTCCGAGAGACGGGATATATTTATTTGACGAGGCTCGTTTCATACCGTGTTTTTCGTTTCTAGTGTTATATAGAGGGTCCATTGATTGATGGGCAACAATAACTTGCACCCATTTTGTATGGGAAAAATATGCAAACATGCTGGAGCGTTCTATTTTTTCCGTGCCGGCAGGTATTCCGGAATTGATTTCCCCATCGTGATTGATGAATACTTTTGCGTAAAGTAAATGGAATTCAATAAGAGACGCCTCAAAACAATTTTTATCTGAAATATGATAGGTACTCCACGTCCTTCAGTTAAGGTAATTTTGGGGAGAAAAATTATTATTTGAAATCTACAAAATTAAGCTTCAATATTATATTTCTTTTTGAATTAACAGAAATGAAAAAAAATATTTTGTTATGTTCTAACATGAGTATGAGAAGAATCAATTGCTAATATTCACTTTGGAAAAACAATTAAGTAATATAAAACGTATTCCAATAAGACATTTCATTTTCAATAGCCTGTCATTTTAACTCTTTCAGGGTTGGTGGTCAGTTATCTAACCACCTATTTAAGAGTTCTCAAAACCACTGTTTATGCCGTCTGATGCCAATTTGCTAAGCAATTCCTTTTTTAAAGTCGTCGTTGACCGTTTAATTCCAAACTTTTACTCCAGAGCATGCTGGGTAGATTAACAGATTTATTTGAAAATGTGGAAATGTGTTGTTTTTCAACGGGACTTTCCCGAATGTAATAAAAATGCTCAGAGTGTTTATTATTTAACCAATTCAGTGTTACTCTATGGTATAGTGTCCGTTTAATTATTTTATAACAAAAGTATTATAATATATTATATAATCTACGATAAATAAGGTAAGTAGCACGGTGGTTAGATTACTAACCACTGTGACTATAGTAGGTTTCATAAAATACATATTTATGTTGCATTATAAGGATGCCGCGTGTACTTAATGAACGTGATATAGAAGATATTTTGTTGGAAAGTATATCTTTTGATTGCGAAAGTGTGCGCAGTCTTGAATCAGATGAAGGAGAAAATTATGAGATGCAAACGGACCCGATGGTGCTCGGTGACATACCTTCTGGGCTCCAGCTAAATCTTAAAGATGAATTTGATTCGAACGATGGCATTACCATTTCAAATTTGCCTGACACTACTGCTAGTGCTACTATGAGTGCTTCATTTACTCAAACTGTTATGAGAGAACCAAAATGGAAGGAAATTTTCAGAAGGGGGAACCGGACGAGTACACTGGGGGTAGTGGGGGGACCAAACTATATAATAGAGTTAGAGGATGTCACACCTACGCTTATTGTTTAGATTTCGATATATATACTAGCAAGGATTGTGACAAAGTACAAACTGATCTCGGTGGTAAAGTTGTTCGACAATTTTACATGGATCTGAAATTGAAAAATCACAAAGTCTTTATTTATAATTATTTCAATAGCTATGCCTTGCAGGAGACTTGTACAAAGATAACATATTTGTTTGTGGTACCGTAAACTCAAATCGTAAATATTAACCTATACTAAAAGAAGACTCTCTAAACAGGGGAGAACACGATTACAGAGTCAGTGACATAAATATCGCCTTTCTAAAGTGGAAAGACAAAAGATCAGTTTTCATGCTTACGAACTACATAGATCCGAGAAAGACTGGTATTTTTACTAGCAGGGGACACAATGGAGCCAAAAATGAAATAGCTTGTCCTGAAGCTGTGATACAATACAACAATTCTATGAACTATGTGTACAAATTCGACCAGTTAAAAAGCACTGTTACTATAGACCGTAAATGAAAAATCGAATAGTTTTTCACTTTTTAGACTGTGCTATCACAAACTCCTACATTGTGTACATGGAAGCAGCTCAGTAACAAAAATTTTCGAAGAAGTCTTTTACTAAGGGATTCTGCCACCAACTCAGGTGAAGAACTTTGAATTATGCTCTAAATGCTCCCACAATAGCTATGCATCTTCTTCTGTACAAACAAAGCGGCACAAACCAACTGTACCATCAGAATTACGTCTAGAAGGCAACATGCATCAGCCAGAGCGAACCAATTCTCGAAGATGCGCAAAATGCAGCACTAAGAAAAGTTCGGTGCGTACTATATGGCAATGCGGCACCTGTAAAGTCCCTCTTTGTATACGAAAAGATAAAACGTGTTTTTCAGATTTTCATAGAAAATAAATTTGCTTATATATTATACTAAACTTTTCTTAATGATTTGTTATGCCAACAGCCATGGTGGTTAGTATGCTAACCACCCTAATTTGTAAAAGTCCAAACGATTTTTTCTTTTTTTTACATGTTTTTCATAATAAATAAACGTTAATTAACCTAAAAATGCAATTGTTTTTATTCTGAAGTTATGTATAAGAAAGCGTGGCTGAAAGAGTTAACAGTTGTCATGACTCAACCTGTAACTACTTGACAGATGACAAGTAAAGACTACGCCATTAATAAAAATGGAACGATATACGCTTCAACAACGTATTGAAGTGATTAAAATTCACTACAAAAATGGTGAACATTTCGCGACCACAGTTCGCAAAACTAAAGCATCTTTGGGTCGTCGTGAAACACCTTCTCGGTCAGCAATTGTGAAACTGGTGGAAAAATATGAGCTGTTGTGATAAGTTGGTGATGTGATGAATCGAACTCGTGCACGTCGCTCAAGAACAACTAAGAATATTGCTGTTGTAGCCCGTAGTGTTGAGGAAAACCCAGGTTTGTCAATTTCTGATCGATCTTTGGAATTTGGCATAAAGACTTAGGTCTTTAGGCTTTTAAAGTTAAGTTAACACAAGAACTCACGTCTACCGACCATCAACAACGTCGTATCTTTGCTGATTGGGTCCTTGAAATGCATCAAACTGATCCGGAATTTCATCGAAAAATCATCTTGAGTAATGAGGTGCATTTTTACCTCAGAGGCTACGTTAACAAGCGGAATTCTCGCATTTGGGGCTCGGAAAACCCAAAAATTGTTGAAAAGTCTCTCCATGCTCAACGTGTTTGGTGCAGTGTATATATATATATATATATATATATATATACACTGTGTATATATATATATATATATATATACACTGCTACTATTCATACACACAATAATAGTATGTACTTATGTTATTATCAATAAATAGAAGTGTTAGAGATTTGACAATATTAAAATTAAAATGTTTTATTTTTATTTGGAATCTATGCTACGAGGGAGCGTTTTTATATTCGCGGAATTAGCGGGTTGTAGAGGGGTGAGTAGGCGCATTGGGGGCATGGCCTGTGCAGCGACTCATGATTAGTATAATTACGAAGTTTCATTGTTATTAGACAGTTAGTCTGTGAGCTATCGTCAACCAAGTAACATAATCAGGAGTGAAAAGTGAAATTTGGAAAAAATCGAATATCGTGCCGTTATAAAGTTCCTTACCAGGCAAGGAAAATCAGTCGCGACCATAATGAATGAGATGTCATTGGTTTACGGCGACTCTTGTCCAGGAAAAACCATGGTGTACAAGTGGCATAGTTTATTTAAACAAGGAAGGGAATCCCTTGAAGACGACCCGAGGCCGGGCAGGAGCATTGAGGTGACCACGCCAGCACTTATCCAAAAAGTTGAACAAATTGTACTCGAAGATGCTCGACTAAAGAAGAAACAACTCGCAGAAATGGTTGGAGTATCCGATACAACAATTTTTAAAATCCTACACGATCATCTCGGCATGTCTAAGGTCAGCGCAAGATGGGTGCCGAGAATGCTCACGCCGCCGCAAAAACAACAGCGCGTAGAGTGTTCGCGTGCATTTTTGGACCTCTGTAATGAAGACAAGGATGGTGTATTGAGTGGATTTGTTACTGGAGACGAAACTTGGGTTCATCATTATGAACCTGAGTCCAAACAAGACTCCATGCAGTGGCATAAAAAGGGCACAGCACCTCCTAAGAAATTTAAAGTGTCACAATCAGCTGGGAAACTCATGGCAACGGTATTTTGGGACTCGGAAGGAATATTGTTGATTGATTATAAAGATAAAGGTGTTTCTATAACCGGAGAATATTACGCTTCAATATTAGAGCGACTAAAAGAAGCCATTAAAGAGAAAAGACGGGGAAAATTGACAAAAGGTGTTCTGCTTTTGCACGACAACGCGCCCGTCCACAAGAGCCGCGTTGCGTTAGCTGCCCTGCATAAGGTGGGCTTCGAAATTGTGAATCACCCACCCTACAGCCCAGACCTGGCCCCGAGTGATTATTACCTGTTTCCGAAAATCAAAAAAGAGCGGCGGGGTAAAAAATTTACTGCCGATGATGAAGTCAAGGAGGCAGTTTCGGCGTATTTTGCAGATAAAGAGAAATCATTTTTTATGAGGGTATAAATAAATTAATTGAAAGATGTGAAAAATGTATCCGTCTTGCAGGTGAATATATTGAAAAAGAAAAATAATTTGGTTTTTTTATTTCCACTCCTTGTCCCCCATTCCGCGAATATAAAAACGCTCCCTCGTATGTATATTGTTCGTTTTATGTTTATTATTATTTTGTGTTATAAATATTATTGTTTTATGCATATTATGATGTATTTTATATAGTAACTATATTTATTTTTCTTATTATACGTAAATTAATGTATGTACATATACTGGCCGGCAGCACTTTTTGTCGTCGTGTACACATTGTACGTCAGGGCACCGACATGGAGTACGTGACCGGCTGCGTCACTGTTGCTGCCGGGTAGTTGCATGGCGCTTCCCCAGTGGAAGCAAGGTTGTCAATGTCAAAACATTTCCAGTTTATTTGGGGTGCATGGGTACCTCGAAGCGAGATATTTTGAACTGTTTTTCATTATGTACGTGTTTCAACTTACATTTATATGTATAAAACAATTTGAACTGTTACCTTTCTATTTAGTATTTGAACTGCTATATTTATGTTTGTAAAATTATATGCGCATGTAATTTTACATATCGAACAGTTCGCTGTTCAAAATAAAAGTGTTTAAAATATTCGTGTGTTTTATTTCAATTTTATAAGTCTTTCAAAATAGAGTTACCTTAACGAGAAAGTTATCGTAAATAAAGTGCAGAGAATAGCGTTATTTTAGACTACTACCATGCCATAAATTGCATAGAAACAAATATTAAATGAAACCTACGATTTTAGTAGACACGAATATCACCATTCATTATGGAATGGCAAGATGCATGCCTGGCAAACATGAGATCATGTGTTCGAGTCTCACCGGAAAGCAGGAAATTTTTCAAACATTTTCTAATATAGCACGAAGGGAGACAAATTTTTAAGCGAAATACGCTGGAAATTGCCTCTCTACATCTAACTTATTTACCAGATCTGCTTTCTGACTACGAAAATCTATTTTAAAATTCGAAAAAATACCAGGTTAAGTGAGGTAAAATTTTCTATAAATAATTGGATTACAAATACTCCGAAATAGTACTTTGTAGACTATATATAGACGAACGACATTGTAATTTTAATGAAAATTGACGAACTAAAACTATAACAAAATTCCTAGAAACTTGGTACCATTAAATTTCACAAAAAAAGCCTATCGAAAGCATTTTTACGTACAAAACTAAATACGTTTACAAATTGTTCAATTTGATTATAAATTGAATAGACACTTGCATACATAAACGTATATATATATATATGTATTGGAACCATTAAATAGTAAAAATTTCATAAAAATGCTTTTGAAGCAATTTTTAGTGGAAAAAATTACAACTTATGAAAGAGCGGAATTTTCAAACTTCCCAACAAATAATCAAAGCTTATCAAAAGCACTTTTACGTATAATAAAAATTGCGTTTAGAAGTTTTTCAATTTGATTATGAAATGCATAAGCATTTGCATACATAAACGCATGCATATATACATATGTACATACATAATATGAGTTTGTGATTAAAAAGTTGTGATTTATGACTCAATTAAAAAGTTACAATGTCAAAATTCTTGGCAGATCAATGCCAAAGCATCCGCCCGGCAAGTGGACGACTGGGGTTCGATTTCTCACCGAAAAGGGCGGAAATTTTTCAATAATTTTCGATATAATTTTCACGTTGTAATAAGTAGAATATTACGAGTTTTCATTGTTTAATGTTTGAACAATCTGATATAATTTAATCTTGGAGAAAAATACTCCTACACTACTACAGTTTAAGGTTAAAAGTGGCGAAATCCCAATTGTATTAAACTAGAACGCTGTAGGTTGCATTAAAAATATTTGTATTTTCACATTCTCAAATCCCGAAACGTCTTTGTAGCTATTCCTACTTATACATATGTTATATACGTCACATATCGATTTTCTCGCAGACGCAGCATACCTTCCTAAATTTTCCTCCGAACGCAAATATTTTTTGTATCTCCATCCAGAGAATTTAGTTATATATTCAATTATATGTCGCTTGACGTGCAGTTTCTCTGCTTTATGGGCCACTTAAAGTGGTATCAAGGAACATCACATCGTAAATGTGTCATAAAACGCGCCCTAATAATGAAATAAACCTATCTAATTCCGACATGTAAACAGGTGTTTTGGGACGGGATTAATTTCTTATTTGCCCCATAAACTAAATATAAATCCTATATCATGTCTCATACACTATGATTATTAGCAGATATTAATAGGAATCCAATCGGTATGTCGTCAATACGATGTTACATGAAATATTTAAAGCTCGTGGGATTCATTAACCTTTTCTGTTAAACTGTTTGTCCTTTAACTAAAAAAAAAAACTAATTTATGAGATGAATAAATTAACAAAAAAAAAGGAAATCTATTGCTTGTAACTGATATTGCAATACTAAATATAATCGATGTTGAAATGTAATAATGTTCTGTCCTAATAAAGTACGACAACGTAAAATTGGAAAATACGTGAACTATGTCGTTCCTCATTACTGAGCTTGCAGAAACGAGTACGCCCTCACTGACGGTGATGATATATGTTATTTCGAAAACGGTCAGATATACTCGAAGTCGAGATTCATATGCGTATGATATGTGTACGAATGCCGGAATAGATTGATGAAGGCGAATCGGCGGCGTTCTTTGTTATGTTCGACGAGTGTTAATAGATATCTTACCCGATTTTCGACATTAGAATATATTGGCACTACTATTAAATGTATTGTTTGCGATATCGACATATTACCGTACAATATTCTTGTGTGCAAAAGACATGTTGATAGCAAACAACACCGGTTAAATTCGCAACGTGATGTACCATATTATAAATTTTTATAGGACTTTATTTTTATGTTAAGTGTGTGCAACATTCCACAAAATATTGTAGATAATGAAGAATTTCGAAACTTTTGGGGGAAATACGTTCCGGAATGGAGATTGCCAACAAGAGATCAATTACAGTATAATTTTCCTCGCGTGAAAAACACGATTACGGATCGAATAAAAGCAGAGTCAAAAGCTGAAAAAATATGGCTGACGGTAGATGAAACAACGGATGCAAGAAAGAATAGTATTTTAAATGTGCTAGTGTGCACTTTAAAAAGCGGTGAGAATTCCTTGGCTCTTCTTTTACGTAGTAGAATATTACAGAAGACAAACGTGGAAAGGATAGCAGAAACTATAAAACATAGCCTTGGGAAGTTCAATATACGTGGGCAAGGTGAAAAGTTCTCGGCCTGACACAGAGATGGCGTTACAATTAACAGAAATTTTAGTTTCCTGCGTGGCTGCATGTGTCTTTAGTTCATATGAAAACTTTCAATTTGTTCTCTCAAGTAGTTTGTTTGCAAGAATTTTTGTAGTAGACGTCGTGCGTGTTACTTTTTTAAATGGATAAATTTGAATATCGTGCTGTTATAAAATTCTTTGTTTTGGATGGTTTAACCCCTATGGAAATTCATTCGAAGTTGACAAAAGTGTACGGGGACTCTGAACCTTCGCTGTCAACCGTTAAAAAGTGGGCAGCTGAATTTTAACGTGGTCATACGTCCCTTGAAGATGACCCACGTGAAGGACGGCCAAAAACCGCAACCACACCAGAAATCATCGAAAAAGTACATAATATTGTGTTGGACGATAGGCGAGTGAAAGTGAGTGAGATAGCTGAGGCTGTGGGGATATCGGAAGAAAGGATGCGAAACATTTTGCACAAAGAATTAGAGATGAGAAAGCTCTGCGCAAGATGGGTGCCGCATTTGCTGAATGTCGATCAAAAGCAAATGCGCAAACGATTTTTGGAGCATTCTTTGGACCGATTTAAAAAGAATTCGACCGATTTTGTGCGGCGATTTGACACCACGGATGAGACATGGGTCCACCACTACACGCCAGAAACGAAACAGCAGTCGAAGCAGTGGGTGAAAGCCGGTGGTTCAGCGCCAAAGAAAGCGAAGTCGATCGCATCTGCTGGAAAAGTCATGGCCAGCGTGTTTTGAGATACAAAAGAAATCTTGTTAATTGATTACCTTGAAAAAGGCAGAATAATTACAGGCACATATTACTCTAAGCTTCTTGACCAGCTGAATGCCAAAATTCGCGAGAAGAGGCCTGGTTTGGCGAAGAAAAAAATCATTTTTCATCAGGACAACGCACCCGCACACAAGAGTGTGTTGGCGATGGGAAAATTGCGGGATTTGGGGTACGATTTTCTCGGCCATCCTCCCTATTCTCTTGATTTGGCACCCTCACACTTTCATCCATTCCCAAATTTGAAAAAAATTGTTTCTAGAAAGCGATTCACATCCGTAGAAGAATATTTTGACAGCCTTTCAGACTCTCACTTCCGGGAAGGAATATTGATGTTAGAAAAACGCTGGACCAAGTGTGTTGAACTCAAGGGAGATTATGTAGAAAGATAAAATCATTTTTTAAATTTTCTCTCTTTTTTCATTGTCAGGCCGAGAACATTTCAGCTTGCCCACATATTGGTAACCCAACTTGTAATGTTGGTTACAGATGGGGGTTCAGATATGGTTAAAGCTGGAAAGTTACTAAAACAAGCTTACTCTCAATTGCTCCATGTAACCTGTTTGTTTCATGCATGTCATCTTGTAGCTGAATTTATTAGAAAAAGTTATCCAATAGTAGACCAATTTATAGTTTTGTATGTGTAATGTTAATTTTGTTTTGTTTCCTTTTTTATTATTTATAAGAAAGTTCTCCTAAAGCGATTCTGATTCTCGTTGAATACGTAAATATTTTATCTTTCCGCTATTTAAAGAAAAGCGTGCATATATATGCGTGCATCCCCTCTGTTACCTGAATCGCCCTGAGAATTATTACTTGGTTTGCTACCTGATGGATTGCGTTAAAATACAATAAATTGTTACATCCCCCCAGGTCCTTGTATTTCTACTATTATTATTATTTAAGGCACCCAGCGAAATATAAAGATATAACGGGTGGCTGATCAATTTTGCTACATTAAGAAACTCAAATAACTTTTTGTAAAGTTTATGTAATTTATTTTTAGTAATTCATTTGAAAAATAATACATTTTTATTAAAGTAATTCATGAAGTTTTGAAAATAATTGAATTCAAATGGCCTCCACCGTCGGTGACACATGTGCGACATCTTATCAAAAAGTTATTCATTACTGCCTGGAGTGTTGCAGCGGGAATTGCCTCAATTACCGTTCGAATGGATTGCTTTAAATCATCCAAATTTGTTGGGTTTTTTTTGTAAACTTCTTGTTTGCAATAACCCCACAAAAAAAAAATCAGGTACAGTGAGGTCAGGACGCCTGGGAGCCCAACGGAATGTGGAGTTTCTTGAAACCAGTTTATTGGGGAATTTTTGCCGCAATTCTGTCAAAACAGGCGTGGCTATGTGACAAGTTGCCCCATCTTGTTGAAACCAAACAGAGTTGAAAGGGATTCTCTTTCGGCGTAATTCTGGAAAGAAAAACTCTTTCAACATCTTTAAGTAACGGTCTCCATTGACCGTAACAGTAAGACCGTTTTCTTCGAAAAAGTAAGGCCCGGCAATGAACCTTGAAGAAACTGCACACCACACTGTGACGCGAAGTGGATGTAGCTGCATCTGATGGAGTATCTGTGGGTTAGAATTACTCTATATTCGACAATTTCGTTTGTTAACATTGCCGTTTAAATCAAAATGTGCCTCGTCAGACATAAAAATGCAGTTCAAGACGTTTTCATCCTCTGACGCCATTTGAATGATCTTGTCACAAAATTCCAAGCGAATCGGGAAGTCTCTTGGGTTCAGTTTGTTTGTTAATTGAATCTTATATGGAAATAAGTTTAAATCTTGGTGCAAAATTGTCTGCAGTGACTGTCTGCTGACACCCATTTGAGCAGATAAGCTCCTTGCCGAAACTCGAGGATTGGATTGTATGGCAGCAGCTACAGCAGCGATAGTTTCCTGCGTCCGAACTGAGGGATCTCGATGATAAGGCCTTCTTGCGATTGTGCCACGCTCGGCAAAATTCTTCACGAGCCTCATTATAGTCCATCTGCTAGGAAGAGTGCCGCCAAACGTGCGCCTATACTCTCTTTGGATGGAAACTACGGACTCTAAAGCGTGAAACCGTTGCACTATCCAAATTCTTGTTTCATTGTCTCAATTCTCCATTTTAGTTAAATTTAAAGATCAATCTATAAAATAAAATAAAAATGGAACAGGTTGGTTACACGGAAAACAAGTTATTACTTTTTTTTTTGGTAGCAGCTTTCATCAGCCACCCATTATATAAAGAAAGGATCAGTAACAATGTAATAAACAAAATCGAATTGTACACTTGAAATAAATATGATAGCAACAACAATAATTCAGGCAACAAATTTTGCGTAATATAGTGCGATTTATGCGTTGTATGTGGTAATTTTAATAAGTTGCTGACTTGGGGTATAAACTTTGTTGGTTAGTGTATTTGAAACAAATATTTAATGTGTCTAAGTTATTAAGAAATTATTTATAGATTGAAACTGCATTTGTTTTTTTAAATTCGAAACCTCACGATTTCACATTTAAATTTCTCGAACTGATACAGGATCATCCGGATATTCGAAGTGTTTATTATTCTATAAAGGGAGCCCGGAGATGTATGATAAGTAATTCAACAAAAATAAGCAATCCTGTTTTATATATGTATATCAAGAGTTTTAAACCTTGAATACTAAAAAAAAATCTCCGTACGTGCGTTATCAAATGAATTATAAAAGATTGTAATTTCGTATTCGTCGGATGGCTTAAAAATTTAAATACGTCAAGAAAAGAGCGTACCATCTTTCTTTCTGAATGTTTAAGTCATAAGTTTCGTCCAATCTAACATCTGCCCCTTCTGAATATTCGTGCTTTAGAAGTAGAAAAGCATGAAAGAAGACGATCGCGATGTCGAGTTTTTTTTTGATGTGCATTTTGCTGGCGTATTAATAGCAAAGTATTTTAATTTTTGAATAAATTTCGATATGTTTCACTAAATTATTATAATCTGTTGAATTATTTCAAAGAAAATTTGCAATTTACTGCACTTGTTGTATTCTCCATTATTTATGATATGGCACATAAAGACTGTCCACAAATAAAGTGGTTAATGAAAAATGAAAATACATATATGATGGCCAGAAATTTACGAATAATCGTCACATCATTAATTTTAAGTCGACAATCCTAATACTATGGTAGCCGTTTATATTTCGGGAAGAGCAAAAGAAAAAGAAATATTATCGAAAATAGTTTCAATGCTTTTCAAAACATTCTCCTTGAAAATCAATGCACTTTTGCATTCGTTTAAAACAATTCGAAAAGCATTGCTGCCACTGTGAAAGCGGTATCTCCAAAATATGAGTTTTGAATGCCTCAACTGCCTCTACCGGCGTAGAAAACCGTTGATCAAGAAGTATATTCTTCACGTTTGGGAACAAAAAGAAATCACAGGGTGCTAGATCAGGGCTATACGGCGGATGGCTTATCAATTCAATGTCTTGCCTGGTCAAATATTCAATTGTTTGAACCAACTTATGAGAGCTCGCATTGTCATGGTGGAGAATGATCTGTCGGTTTGTTTTCCTTATTTCTTCAAAAATTCTTGGCAAACAAATAATTGTGTACTATTCGGAATTAACCGTTCTACAACTCTCTAAAAGCACGGTTGCAACGTGACCGGTCTTTCTGAAAAAACAGGCGACCATTTGTATAGATGTGCTTCGAGCGCGAATAACTTTTGCTGGTTTTGGCACATCTTGGAATACCCACACAGTTGACTGTTGTTTACTAGATCCAAGATTCATCACCTGTGATGACTTTATAAATGTTCTTTGAAGCACCGCCATTGTATTTTTTGTGTATTTCTTGTCACCAATCGATGCGAGTTCTTTCTTGAGCGGTTATCAAATTATGTGGTACCCAACGTGAACATAGCTTCTTAACGGCTAAGTTTTCATGCAGGATATTATGCACGCTGGTGTTACTAACACCTAGAGATGCCTCGATCTCACAGTATGTCACATGACGGTTTTGCATTATCAATTGAGACACTGCATTAATGTTTTCCGACACAACAACATTTGTGGGACGACCTTTACGAAATTCATCGTCCAAAGAACGCCGTCCAATTTTCAATTCACTATACCAACAATATACTGTAGTTTTCGATGGTGCTTCATCATCATTTAAAGAATTTAGCTCGTCGATGCATTCTTGTTGAGATAATCCACGCCGATAATTATGAAAAATAATTGCACGAAAATGCTCGCGAATTAATTCCATTTTTTCGCCAACATAAAATTTTCAAGTTACTGTCGACAATAGAAATAGCGATCGGATAATAAAACTGTCAAGGTAAATATATTGTCAAAAGTGACAAATTTCACCATGCAATCATCAGATCCGAGCCAACATTAACAGTGTTGCCAGTTTCCGAAATATAAACGGCTACCCTCGTACAATATGATAACGTTAGAGTTCACACTGTTGCCTGAATTATTAAATGTCCAAATTGAAATAATAAATTATTTGCAGTATAGTCCATACCTGGTCCTCAAAAATTTCTTTTAGTTTCCACGTGGAAAAGGATAAGTTACGGAGTTTACGATTTACATCCATCGAAGAAGGTGCTGCCACATTTAAAAATGAAATAAACAACTTAACACTGAAAGATTGGAAAAATATTTTGATAACTGATTTTCACGAATACAAAAGTGAGAAAATTGATACGTAAAGGTATTAGAAGTTTTGAAAAAGGTTCCATTAAATGTCAGAGCCAAGCACGATGGTACATCAGCTCATAATGCAAGAATTACTAGAGCATGGTTGAGCGAACGTCTTCTAGATAGATAGATCTGGCGATATGGATCAATACCATGGCATGCAAGGTGACCAGATACGAACCCTTTTGACATATTTGCTTGGTTTTTTTGAAGGAAAAAGTTTATGTGACGTCTCCAGCCAATGAAAGTAATAAACAGAATTAATGCTATTATACAATACAGTTAATTACTCCAGATATGTTGCAAAGCGTCCTAAATTCAATTCCACAAAAATTTTGTTTAATTTACTTATTTCTTAGAGATGTAACTAAGAATATAAACTCGAGGCAGGTAGCTTTTATTACTTTTAGCAATTTAAATGTAGTTTCTGTTTCTACTTCATAGAAAAACCAATATCTAGTGCACAAACACATCTCCCACTCCTATTCTAAGATTACACAGTTAATAATAAAGCAAAACATTATCGAAATTTTTCCAATATTTAAAATCAAGTAATACGAAATCCTTAACTTTCTATAACAAGGAACTATACCTAAATAACTGACGGTGACAACAAAGACTATATTAATATCATATTTCCAATCAAAACAAACACCTTATACTCAGAAATTCAGCGTATACAACTCAGTGAGAAAATGGCTAGTAAAAAATGTAAAAAAAATATATGGAAATGTAAATTGTTAGCGTGTCAATGAATATTTATTATTCCAAATCTGATCACGCGTCTAAAAAAAAAATGGTACACATAATATCCTTGTATATTTACATATTAACGGTGGTGAAATTATTAACCTAAAGGGGAACTATTACAACGGTTACATGTGCTGTTAAATGAGTTGTTTCCTCAATTTCGTTTTTTATTGTGGTTTCGATACAAACAAAAGGGGGCAAGTGCTTTAATTTTAGATTAACAATTGCTTAACGTTATTTGACTTTGATAGCTTTTTTGGGGGCCTTTATATTTGTAATTTGTTATATATAAAATTACACGTACATATATATTATATATGTAATATGTTATAGATGGAATAGATTCTAACCTGAAATATATTGGGTTGGCAACTAAGTACTTTCGGTTTTGTAGTATAAAATAAAACACTTTTTTTTAAACAAAGAATAGTTTTTGATCAATTATATATTTTCCATTTTGCTCAATGACCTTTTGCCATCTTTCTTTCAGCTGCATGATTCAGCGCTCATAAAATTTCTGGTCCGCAAACAACTGAACCAGGTGCGAGTGAAGGTCATCGTCATTTGTGAAAGTTTTACCATTCAAAGAATTCTGCAAACTTCGAAATAAATGGTAATCAGATGGTGCTAGATCAGGGCTGTATGGCGGATGTGGCATCACTTCCCAGCCAAGCTCCAATAGTTTCCCACGAGTTGCCGAAGATGTGTGAGGCCTTGCATTATCTTGGTGGAAAACTACACCTTTCCGATTTAACAATTCTGGCCGTTTTTCTTTGATTGCCTCATCCAGTTTTATTAATTGTTGACAGTAAACATCAGAATTGATAGTTTGGTTCCTTGGAAGCAGCTCAGAAAACACAACACCTTTGTAATCCTACCAAACTGACAGCATGATCTTTTTTGGATGCAATTCAGCTTTCAATGTGGTTTGAGTTGGTTTATCGTGTTTGCTCCATGATAGTTTTCGAACTATGTTACTGTACAGGACCCATTTTTAATCACCAGTGATGATTCTTTTTAAGAAAGGGTCGGTTCCATTTCGTCTAAGGTGCATATCGCAAAAGTTGATTCTTTGTGTTAAATGAATTTCTTTCAATTCGTGAGGTACCCAAATATCAAGCTTCTTAACTAGCCCAAGACATTTTAAATGTTTTTCAATTCTTGTGTGCGATACATGTAGCCTCTCCGCAACCTCTCGAACAGTTATATGACGATCTTCTTCAATTATGACTTTGATTTGGTCATCATCAACTTCAGTAGGCCGACCAGAACGTTGCTCACTTTGAGGGAAAAATCTCCAGATCGGAATTTTTTATACCAATCCTGACACATGCGCTCTGTTAAGCAATTAGCACCATAAACTTCACATATCTTTTTGTGAGCCGCAGCAGCTTTCTTTCCTTTACGGAAATAAAACAGTAAAATATGTCGAAAATGTTCGTTTCTGCACTCCAATTAAAATTAACCCACAACTAATAGCTTTAATAAAAATCACGCACTACTTGCTTCTGAAGTTACGTCAATGTGACTAGTATCACGCGACAAACGGTAAAGTACAGCACTAACATACGTTATACAAAAAATAAAGCAACGCTCTCTATCAGTAAAAACCGAAAGTACTTAGTTGCCAACCCAATAGTAATTTTTATTAATTTCTTCAAACAGTACCGACACATGAAATTTAAAAGATGTACTTCTGTAATATCATTCTGGTAAAAAAGTCAGTCATAGTCTGTCGCAGAGAAAACCGAACTTTTTTAAAATAATTGTCAGCGGCGCCATCTATTAATAAAATATGCGTCAGTAAAGTAGATCTTTCACCAATGTTATGTCAAAATATCATGACATTTACATCATTAGAAGTAGAGAAACTGCGCATAAAGCAACAGTGTGTATTTGGCATTGGTCGAAAAATGAATTTTGAACAAAGAGCAAATATCAAATTCTGTTTTAAACTCGGTAAATCGATTACTGAAACGTTTAATTTTATGAAGCAAGTGTATGGTGATGCGTGTTTATCACGTATGAGCGTGTATGAATAGTAGAAACGATTTAAAGACGGTCGTGCGAACATAAATGACGACGAACATCCTGGTGCAAAAAAATCTATAGTTACGGAAAGTAACATCGAACTTGTGCCTGAATTTATCAGAAATGAGCCGAAATCCTCATTGCGATACGTGGGAATGGAATTAAATATTTCCAAAGATTCAATTTATTGCATTTTGACAGAGCATTTGGGATTGAGAAAGGTTTGTGCAAAGTTTGTACCACACAAGCTAACTGAATTCAACATTGTACAGACTTAATTAAAGACTCGAAAAAGGACGAAAACTTCAGGTATTATGTAACTGGCGATAAGACTTGGTGTTTTCAATATGATCCAGAGACCAAGCGTCAAAGCATCCAAGCAAAGAAACACCGAAAAAGAAACCGTTTGAGGAAGTCAGAAGTGAAGACAATATTGATTTGTTTTTATGATTCGAAAGGCATAATGCACAAAGAGTTTGCACCAACCAGTCAGTCAATGCTGTATATTATCTTGGTGTTATGAAGCGTTTTTTGGCGCGCATTCGTCGTGTGCGTCCTCAGTATCGTGAAAATGCTGGCGTTTGTTACATGATAATGCATCGTCTCATCGCTCGATGCTTATCACTGATTTGCTAACTACAAATGGCATTTTAACCATCAACCATTCACCGTATTCACCGGATTTGGCCACCTGTGATTTTTATCTATTCTCCAAACTACATTGGCTGGTGAAAGGACAGCGTTTTGGCGATGTCGAAGTTATTAAAAAGGCGTCGACAGCCATCTTGAAGGACATCTATAAAGATGAACTTAAAAAATTCATTCGACATGTTAATTGACCGCGCATAACGTTGTATGTATTGAAGCCGAAGGCGACTACTTTGAACTAAATAAATGTATTTTACCAAAATAGTAAGATATTATTTTTATTTTAAAGAAGTTCGGTTTTCTCTGTCACAAACTGTGTATATTTGATTATGTATTTAACATAACAGGGAAATAGTAAAATTTAAATTGCTTATGTTGATACGAGGGAGCGTTTTTATATTCGCGGAATGAGCGGGTTGTAGAAGGGTGAGTAAGCGCATTGGGGGCGTGGCCTGTGCAGCGACTCATGATTAGTATAAATACGAAGTTTCATTGTTATTAGACAGGCAGGAGCATTGAGGTGACCACGCCAGCACTTATCCAAAAAGTTGAACAAATTGTACTCGAAGATGCTCGACTAAAGAAGAAACAACTCGCAGAAATGGTTGGAGTATCCGATACAACAATTTTTAAAATCCTACACGATCATCTCGGCATGTCTAAGGTCAGCGCAAGATGGGTGCCGAGAATGCTCACGCCGCCGCAAAAACAACAGCGCGTAGAGTGTTCGCGTGCATTTTTGGACCTCTGTAATGAAGACAAGGATGGTGTATTGAGTGGAATTGTTACTGGAGACGAAACTTGGGTTCATCATTATGAACCTGAGTCCAAACAAGACTCCATGCAGTGGCATAAAAAGGGCACAGCACCTCCCAAGAAATTTAAAGTGTCACAATCAGCTGGGAAACTCATGGCAACGGTATTTTGGGACTCGGAAGGAATATTGTTGATTGATTATAAAGATAAAGGTGTTTCTATAACCGGAGAATATTACGCTTCAATATTAGAGCGACTAAAAGAAGCCATTAAAGAGAAAAGACGGGGAAAATTGATAAAAGGTGTTCTGCTTTTGCACGACAACGCGCCCGTCCACAAGAGCCGCGTTGCGTTAGCTGCCCTGCATAAGGTGGGCTTCGAAATTGTGAATCACCCACCCTACAGCCCAGACCTGGCCCCGAGTGATTATTACCTGTTTCCGAAAATGAAAAAAGAGCTGCGGGGTAATTTACTGCCGATGATGAAGTCAAGAGGAGGCAGTTTCGGCATATTTTGCAGATAAAGAGAAATCATTTTTTTATGAGGGTATAAATAAATTAATTGAAAGATGTGAAAAATGTATCCGTCTTGCAGGTGAATATATTGAAAAAGAAAAATAATTTTTTTTTTTATTTCCATCCCTTGTCCCCCATTCCGCGAATATAAAAACGCTCCATCGTACGTTATTGTAGATGCTTCGAAACACTACTAAACTCATCTCGTAAATACGTTATTGATCAGCGATTTTGAAAAATGTATTTAGGTAGAGTTTTTAGCAATACAAAGAGCAGATATTAAACACAATTCTGTTCTATTTATAGCAATAAATATCTACACCTTCATGCGAATTACATTGAAGATGAAAATGGAATAGAAATCCCATTCGCGAACACCACTGATCTCGCACAATAGTATTCCAATGGTAATTGTTACATTGTTTTGTTTTGATCAATACTTTAATTGTCGACATTCCTTTCAATTTGCCGAACAACGAACAACACCCTCTTCTGTCCAAAATACATTTAGCTATTAAACGAAGAGAATAGTACACGTCACTTTAACGTATAAACGTCTACCGCAATGGTATTCAATTCTTGACAAACCGCAATGACTCACATTGTTCTTATTCAAATTGGTCTATTCTAAGCACAATTGGCGAGGAGGGATGCCGTGAACTTGTTACGAGCTTTATCCATAACGACATTGCAATGTCTGCGTGTATATTTTGATGAGAAAACTGTCTAATAATATTCGGTTCGTTTCAAAATAATATCACGCTGAGCGTTTTAAAGTCGCCGTGCCCTCGATTAGAATGCACTTTAAAATGTGAAGAGACTTCATTGAAGTTCTGATATAATTAAAACACTATCGGTCGTGAGTTAAAATTAGACGTGTAACAAGCGGGAAGACATCGAATGGACGTATCAAAATATAACAACGAACGGCATATGTGGCCGTGCGTGTGCATTGCAGCAGACAAGAGTTATATTTTGTCATTGTGCCACCCCTTACATGAAACGGCAGCCACCCCAATGAGAGATGTGACAGTTGAATGTGTTTTTCATTGAAAAATATATAGGCACTCCTACAAAGAAATGCTATTCAACATGTTTCATATACATGTGTACAGTAGGTACCATGAAAAGGTTTGCGATGTACACGGTACATGAAAATATATCGAATTCATGTAGAATGATCTTTATAATAATGGCATGTAAACAAAACTGGCAGTCGGAGTATGTCTCATTCATAATCAGAGTTGGGATGCTTTCCCGCGGGCCAGGTTTGTACTGGGTAAGTAGCGCCCCCGCCCGGGTAATATAATAAAATAGATGAAGAGTAGAATTATAAGTTAGTACCAGTATGAATTTTAATGCTTAAATTTTGTATTGCATTTTTAATACGTCAAATATTAACTAATATTAAATAATTTAACAAACGTATTTATTCAGCTACCGTTTTTGGTCATCTATTTGCAACGCACCAGTTAAGTTTACTAAATATTGAAAGAAATGTTACAACAAAAGTGAAATAGAAAAGTATTTTGATTAAACGACACGTTACTGGAACATATTTATGTCTTGAATAAAACGCGAGAGAGAGAATGTAGTAATACTGAAGTTTTTTGTTATCAGTTCGAACAAACACGTATTACATATTATGCCCGACATTGTTGGTTGTTACTTTCAGATACAAGAACTCACTTTTTAGTTTGATATCGTTGTGGCCCGACCTAAAAATATAGATAAAAAAATTGTGATTTATATCGTAGTAGAGCTCTCTGTGATAGCAACTGTATATATATGTCAATACAAAGACGACTGAGATAAAAAACAAAGTACAATACAAGACTGGTAACCACTAGTTTTTTAGAACTTGGTCTGTACTACAAAGTTTAGAAGCTTCAACGGAGAAGTACAATAGAATACAGTTAAACTAAATCTGAATCTATTTTGTCACATCTGAAGCTATTGTTAATGTATATTACTACATTTAGTTGTTTTGGTTTTCTTTAAAATATATGTACTTACTTTTATATGTCCTTGCTTTGAATTCGGTGCGGGTTGGCGGGTCAAAATCTGTAATAAAACATACACAGATATGAATTTTATGTGGTTTCTTGAATCAACTGTTAAAATATTGGGTCTGGGAAAAAGTTCGTGGCGTTTTTCCCGATAGATGGCATTGGTTGCCGATAACTAAAGAACAACAAGTCACAGCGACACCACCGACGGCTCGTTTTTTAGATGACCTTCCGAACGTTAGTTTGAGCGTAGAAACATTGTAATCGGTGCAGTGGTTGGAAAGTTATTCGCACTTGAAAATGGAGAAGAATAATGAGAAATTTCGCTATATTCTGCAATATTATTATGATAAGGGGAAGAACGCTGCGCAGGCTTGTGATAAAATTTGTGCTGTGTACGGTGAAGGTACTTTATCGAAATCTGTTGAGCGGAAATGGTTCGCTCGCTTTCGTTCTGGAAATTTCAATGTGAAAGATGAGTCACGCTCCGGTCGTCCAATCACTGAAATATCTGATGAAATTCTTGAAAAAGTCCAACAAGATAAGCATATCAGCAGTGTCGATATTGGCATGGAGCTAGGCATTGACCACAAAACTGTTTTGAACCATTTACACAAAGCTGGTTACAAAAAAAAGCTTGACGTATGGGTTCCTCATGAGTTGAGCGTGAAAAACATGATGGACCGAATTAATATCTGCGATGCGCTGCTGAAACGGAATGAAATCGAGCCGTTTCTGAAACGTTTAATAACCGGAGATGAAAAATGGATTACGTACGATAATCGGAAGCGTAAAAGATCGTGGATAAAGGATGGTGAGCCGTCACAAGCGTTCGCTAAGCCAACATTGACACCAAAAAAAGTGATGCTGTGTGTATGGTGGGACTGGAGGGGAATCGTCCACTACGAGCTACTTCCAACTGGTCAGACGATTGATTCTCAACTCTACTGTGCACAACTAGAGAGATTACGCCAGGCGATTGAAAGAAAACGGCCCGAATTGATTAATAGGAAAGGTGTTGTCTTCCATCATGACAACGTCCGACCACACACTTCTTTGATGACCCGTCAAAAATTGAGAGAGTTTGGTTGGGAAGTTTTGATGCACCCACCTTACAGTCCGGATATAGCACCCTCTGACTATCATCTGTTTCGATCTCTGCAGAACTCTCTCAATGAAATTAAGTTGGTTTCAAAAGAAGCCTGTGAAAACTACTTGATTCAGTTTTTCGACCAGAAACCACAGAAGTTTTTCACCGATGGGATCATGGATCTACCAAAAAAATGGCGAAACATTGTCGATAATAATGGAGCATATTCGGTTTAAATGAATTCGTTCACGCGCCATGCGGGGACCAGTTGAATTTTACTGAAAAAACGCCACGAACTTTTTCCCAGACCCAATATTATGAAATGTGAATAATATTTGAAAAAGTTTGTAATGTTCAGGTATAATTTGTCCTACATCTGACAAGAGAAAAGCCAAGAGCCTCTAACGTCTGTAGAGTTGATGTAGTAGCAGTAGTAGAATATTACATCCTTATGTCTCTTATTAAAGTATTTTCTTTCGTCTGATTTCTTTAAGTAGACTTAAGAGCTCATGACATGATTGTCATAGCTTAAGGATATATTAGTGAAGTAATTTCAGGTTAAAAATTTCTAATGTGTCCAAAACTCTATTGCAGCTTTGCAGCAACCACTTGTAGTTTTAGATAACCCTACTAATGCAGGCATTCTGTACCGCTGCAAAAAAATTTCAATGAAAATAATTTAGAAGACGCTTTATGGAATTAATTCTTCAAAATGTCCGCCCAGTTATTGTATACATAGTCTAACTACTCTTAGATTTGAAGAAGGTAGCTCTGCTAACACTCAGAATCAGCACAGTATAGTTTCTGAGGCATCTATAATTGTAGCAATAAGTTGTCCCGCATAAAACCAAATTTTTCAGCCTTCCTCATAAAAAATAATCTAGGGGATTTAAGTCTGGTGACCTTGGCGATCAAGCAACTGCTGAACCTCTTCCAATTCATCAGTTCCTATACTTTTGCTCAAGAAAATCTGTTATTTGCAGCTGTTGAACCGCTTCCCTCTTTCAATTCATCAGTTCGTATACTTTTGATCAAATCTGTTACTTGTCTACGAAAGTGTGCCAGCACGATGACGCATTTTCGCACTTTGGTAGGCAAGTAACAAATTTTCTTGATCAAAAGTATCCACATTCGTCGTTTTACACTAGGAGGAACGTCGTCCAGTAATGTTGTAAGATCGTTTTCGAAGAAACGTAAATGACAAACTGCTGTGAAACGTTCTTCGATTATAAAAGGACCTATAGGGCGATTGTCACCAAACACTCAGTAAAAATCTATATTGAAAATGGGATTCCTTAGTTGGCCGTGGATTTTCAAGTGTCCAACAATGTGTTGGACGACAGAGTTTTGGGCATATGTTCATTAGATATTTCTAACATGACATTGCTTCTGTAACACAATCTTATGATGTGGCAATTATGTCATGGGACACCCGGTATAGAGTTCTGCTTCAGAGTATTCATCTCTCATTTGTAAAAAACGCGTTCTTGCGGCTAGTAGGCGTTTAAATATAATACCATTTGTTATTTCAGTTCTTTTTTGCATTTAACGTGCAATAATAAATACTATTTTTGCAAATATTTTTATTGTTAAGTTCAATTCTATGGGATTAATAACTCAAAACATTTTTCATGTGTCAATCACCCAAACTTAAATTAACATTAACTTAGTTTCGATTAACGTTTCTTGTAAAATTTATTGACGAATACATACACACATACCTATAAACTCACAAAAATAATTAAAAAATGATGATGGTATGAGAAATCAAATCAGGATGTAATTACACACACATATAATATAATCCTATTTGCATAGATATTTGGTCTATCTTACTTTTTCCTGAAAGAAGAATATCAAACATTGCCCAAGAAGATCGTAAATTAAGTCTATAAATTCGTCACATGTTTCCTAGACCGTAAAAGAAATGAACATGGGTCACACGACCTTGGTGATACCAAACGTACATACATATATGTATAACCATTATCCTTTGTGTAAAGATCTTTCGATAGAAGTTACATTACAAATAAATTGCTCGAAAATCAATTTACTGGTATTTTTTACGTTTATTAGTAAATTAAAATTGATCTTAGTGTGAGATCTTGTAATTTAACTATTGAAATAACTTTAAAAATTGTTCGTGTAGTTGGCTGGGTGGGATTACATGTTGTCTGTGAATTCTGGATGGGGCGAAACGTAGGTGGATATTATGCATGACATAAATTTAGATCGATTTTGTATAAAAGAGATTGTGAACCGAAATATATAAAAATTACATATAGTATGTGCGTATAATGAAGGATCGCTTCTCAAGCCCCAATAAATGCGATAAGTTGTAACCAGTATTCCAGTAAATGAAAAATCAAAAATAAAAACTAGCTAACTATGAAGGCGGGGTGGAAGGCTTGGTAAAAATGAAACAAGGAATAATTTTTTTTTGTCAAAGAACGTTTTATTTTTTAATGTAGTTCTCTTTTATTTCTCTAACACTGCGAAATAGGTATTACTGGTTGCATCTACGCATGCCCCGTCATTTCTTCAACTTCGGAAACAGAAAATAGCGGCTGGTAACTGAATTTGGAGAAAATGGTGAATGTGGATTCATTTCTAAACCTCAACCATAGATTTTGGCCATATAGCAACTGCACACGTGTAGAGTTACTACCACATAAATGTTCACGATGTACACGAAAATATATCTGCCGAGTTCATGTAGGGCGGTCTGTATACCATGTAAACAATACATTGGCAGTCGGCGCGTGCCTATGATTCATAACATAATAGTACAAAAACACTATATTTTCTTCGAGTAAATATATCTGTAGTAATGCGCGTAATGTATGAATAATTCTTTTCTTGTCAGAATAATATTTTTATAAATTAATTCGAAAGTCTATTTAATTATTAATGAATACCAATTTTAATAGACTGTTAAACATTCTTTGATTTATCAAAAAAATATAGAGTAACACTTGCGATTTAGATCGTAAATGTTTTTGTGGCACCTCCCTGTTTATACAGCGTGTTTCAAAAAGAATATACGTATTACAAAGTATTATTTTGTCCAAACTATCGATCGCTGCGCCTCAGCTTGGCTATTGGAGAAACGAATACATAGTCTAGTTTATTTAATAGCCGCTAGATGTCAGTTCTCTTCTGTTTTTCTTGGTAACCGTCATATGTTTAAAATGGCTACTCCGCAGCAGAAATCGTTTTGTGTTCTCGAGTTTGCGAAGTGCAATTCCCTGATTACAGTGCAAAGACGTTTCAGGATAAGCAACAAATTGATCCTCCGAATGGGTGGAACATTCGCAGATGGTATCGACAGTTTGTAGAAGCAGGATGTGTATGTAAAGGAAAGAGTCCTGGCCGCCTTTGTGTCTCTGAAGAAAATGTTGCACGAATTCAAACTGCTTTCGAACGTAATCCTTCAAAATTAACTCGTCGTGCCAGTCGAGAGTTACAAGTGCCTACAACAACAATTTGGCGTGTTTTGGGACGTCGGTTGGTTATGAAGTCGTACAACTTACAGTTATTACAAGCTCTGCGCCCTGATGACAAATGGAAACGTGTGGCATTTTGTAACGAGATTCATGATGCTATTGATAATGACAACACTTTTGCACAACGCATGGTGTTCAGTGATAAAGTGACTTTCCATCCATGTTAGTAGTCGGGTAAACAAACACAACGATCGAATTTGGGATCTACACAACCCACATACAGCCATTGAACATGTACGAGATTCGCCTAAAATCAATGTGTTTTGTGCGATATCCTGATCATTTGTTTACGGCCCATTCTTCTTTGATGGAAACACGGTTAATGGTCAGCAGTATCTCGCTATGTTACAAAACTGGTTGATTCCGAGGCGGCACGAAAACAACTTCATTTTTCAACAAGACAGGGCACCTCCTCACTGGAGTCGCCAAGAGCTGGCGACTTAGCATGTCTCAGCTGAGCTTCACGATCACCGGATTTGACACGCTGTGACTTCTTCCTGTGGGGTTTCGTTGCAGACAACGTTTATGTACCACCACTCCCACAGAACCTGGAAGAGTTGAAGAACCGAATCCGTACTGCCATAACATCAGTGACGAAGTACATGCTTGTCCGAGTATGGGTGGAATTTGAATATCGATGTGATATTGTTCGTGTCGCTGATGGAGGACATATCGAACATCTGTAATCTGAACTTGAGAGGTTCGTAAATATGTGTGTAAAGTTTTATATTCGTATGTCTTAAAGTTTAATAAATATATGCATTCGAAATACGTATATTTTTTTTGAAACACCTTGTACAAAGCAATTAATGTAAAGTACATAGACTACAATAAAGGCGGTACAAATGCATAGAAAGAAACTGATTCATTTCTCAATTCTGTTCGCATTTGGAAATTAGATCGTTTCCTCATTACTTCCTAACGAATAGCCCAGATTATCGTGGATTATCAGGATTATTTGGGAACGTGTGTCTGCTTATTTAACGGGATATCGTTGAATTTTTAGGGGGGGGGGCTTCTATGTAATTAATGTCATTACTCCCGACGTCTCTTCTTAATACCCAAAACAATGTTAGATTTAAAATTGACAATATTAGATTTAAATTGGACCTGAACTTTTATGTTTCAGTATCAACGACCGACTCTTTATCATGGTAGCGGAATCAGCTACATTATTCTTAGTCTCGAATTAAATCTTATCTGCAGACAGTACGGAGGGTTTGGGGAATTTAACTTTTATTCCATTGTGTAATTGCGAATGCAAGAAACAATTTATTTTGGCTCGTGGCAGTGTTCGGGGGTGGCGTTGAGACGGTATATATTTATTTATAATGTGATACATTTTTGTTGCCGCCGTATATATATAATTTCTCTTCAAACTTTCGACATGTCTGGGATATTATGAAGTAATAAATTTAAGAATGTCTCGTCCGCCGACGTACATCTAAATATAAGATAGATTTATGTACTGCCATTAAGGGTAAAGAAGTTCACCTTTTGTTTGTCTAGGGAGCATTAAAATGATTGATGTGCGTGGGCATTATTTTTCATTGAAACTATGAAATTGCTAAACTTCAAGATCAAATTATTCGCCGTTCATCTGACTTTTCGACGATACAGACATTTAAAGAATCTAATCTACATTATTACATACATTACATGGTTCCATACGCTAACTATGAACCTGGGGATGTTGTAGCGTGTTGAAAATGTTGTTGCCGTACAAGGAACTAAGTGTTTGAATGATACCCTTCGCCTATATACAATACCTGGTAATTAAACAGGCCCACCCTACAATTTTAGAACTCAAACGAATTAAAATTTAAACGCATGAAATTAAAAATATATACCTTTATATTACACATGTTAGTATGGACTGGAACATATGTATATTTACAACTATTGGATATTTACATAGTTAATGAGACGTCCTTATAACAGGTTTTTCAATAGGAACATTTTTGTCTTTTAATATGCACGTTCTTCATGATCTGTCAACCTCAATACGTCAGTTAGGATTAATATTTGTACCAAGGTGAAGTTAAGGAACCAACAACGTTTGTAAATTATTAAAAATTTCTCCGACTGGGCTCTGCTGAAGTTTGAAGAAAATCCTGAATTTCTTCGAAAAATCATCTTCAGCGATGAAGCTCGTTTTTGGCTTGATGGCCTTGTCAATAAGGAAAATATGTTATATTGGACAGCAGCAAACACGTATATGCTTCAAGAGACTCCATCACAACCACAAAAAGTAACCGTGTGATGTGTATTCCATGCAGGAGGTGTGCTTGGACTATACTTTTTCGTCGATGAAAAAATCGCCATGTTGCACTCAATTGAGTTCGCTATACAAAGGGTACTAGGAAAATTTGGCAATACAGCTTTATTTAATTTTTTCAAAGCAATTTCCTCTACACTCAATACACCTCTACATTCTATGAAACCAATCTTTAAACCAGTTCTGCCAAGTTCCACTAGGGAGTAAACCACACTCGTTGTCCCAAGCCCGCAGAATGTCCTCATAACTAGAAAACCGCCTCCCTTTTAGCTTCATTTTCACATGCGGAAACAGTGTCAAGTCGCAGAGAGCAAAATCTGAGCTGTAGGGAGGGTGTTCGAGAAGTTTAAATCCTGTCCTGGCTAAATATTCGGTGCAGGCTTTGGCGCGGTGAGCTGGAGCATTAACGTGATGGAGGAACCAGATGCTCATGCGATTTAACGCCGTTGGATTTCTTTTAATAGGGTTACATTAAGTCGTTGATTTATGCTAGAGCCAATAACGTTTGAGAAGCTCAGGGGACAATATCGAGCCCGAAATTGGCAACGTTTCGGCCGATATGTGTGAAAGAGTGGTGGAAAATTGGCTCCAAAGCATCGATCGCTGCAAACGTGCATGGGGTGGTAATATGAACGAAATCGAATTTGGTAGCTAAATGTAACACGTGTAGTACACCTGGAATCAATTTCAGCCAAATGTCTCAATTATTCTGTATTTTATTTAAATACAAAATTGTTATGTCATTATTGAAAAACCCGATACCATTAGGTGTCTGACATTTAACACAGTGCTACGCATTCCTTTCTATAACGTTTCGAAGATGTTCGTCTCACAAATTTGAAAGATTTTGTGAACACTTCGAATCGTGACTCGTCACTGAATACTATCTGATTGAAAAATTAACAACAGTAACTAACAGGTAATATAAGAAAAACATTTTTAAAACGTTTCCAATATATTTCTATACAAAGACTTTTCTCCATTCTTCAACAGTAAAATGTTTATGCATCTTGGTCTGGTGTAGATGTTTTTCTATTAATTTTTTTGGTTAAACGCGGTTGTTCTATAGACTGGCGACATTAGAATTCAGTAGCGTATAATCGAGTTCGCGATATCTTTATATTAGAGGATTGAAGAAGATGTAACAACTCCCTAATGGAAGTGTTTACTTTGCAAACTAATCTTAATAATTTTTCTCTCTCCTTTCGGTGGTTTTGCGCGGATAATGACAATGTTGTCGACCGCTTGATGTTGAGGACAGCTTTTCTTCCAGGCACTACGACCGCAAAAATCATTCAACCTCATTTCTAAAGTTGGATAGGCCTCCGAGTTTGCAGTAGTAATAATAATTGGTTAGCTAAATAAAATAAATAATATATGTAATAGTAGTGTAGGACAATAATTTAGAATTTTATTTACACTTGTCGCTGTTAGTAATCTATCTTTGCGAAGCATCTTCGCGTCAATGACATGATGCAAGCTGTTCTCCCCTCCATCGGTTTCTGTCGCTGGTTATACGGAAAGTTGTTCAACTCTATTCGTACACCTCGTATGCTTGTAGTTTTACATTGTGTAAACGGATTAAATTATTTGAAATAATTCTGTGAATCTAGTGTTGTAGACGATTATTCTTCGCTGAATATTTTCTAGCACATTTGCACTAACTTCTCCCTTTTCCGTGAAATACGCCATGCCTCATCTGCACCCGAATAATCCAGCATTATCAACTTAATGCACTGATATTACCACCCCCTCCCTATACATTTGAAATTTCGCTCGGATCGCTTTTGGAAATGATGGAAATATAAATCAAAATGTATAATGAATTAACACGCACCCTCCGACACTAAGTAAAGTGGTTCACTGTATAGTATTACTTTACGACCACCTAGCTGTTCCCATCTGCATGGGTTGTATTGATGTTTTCGTTAGAAATCGTAATACTTACGGACCAGGAGGGAGGGGGGGAGGGGTCTCCTGCACGTTCCCATGCGAATTACCACCCCTATTAAGGACAACCCCAACGGGGGAGGATGCCTTCTCCCGATGCAAAGGAGGCGGAGGAGGTAAAGCCGTAACGAGAGAGAATATCTTATCGCGACACCAAGTAATCCTCCACGCCTAAAATTTGATTAATATGTGGGCTATATCATCTTTCGTGAACATATAGATTTTATCGACAGATTCTGCGAAACCAATTTGCGATTCTGACACAAATTACGTTTGGAAATATTCTTTAATTTGCGAAGTATAAGGTTATCTCTATTTCGAATTGGGGAAACGTAGGTATTTTGTGAATGATTTCGATTATGAATGGGCAATAAATTCAAACTGAAAAACCGACTGTAATATTGGGGAACTAATTTTAGTTTAAAAGTTTTGAAAATTTTCTGTTCTAAGGAAATTGCTTAAAGATTTTTGTCAACTTATCATAAAAAATGTCTCAATACAAAGTTAACTATTCTTTTTTGTTAGCCAAATAATTAATACGAACAGTAATACACATAAAATAATTGAATACTCATTAAACTCGTTTTGTTTTGCAATACATTACTTATGACTAGAGTTGGGATATTTTCCCGCGGACCAGGATCGGAACAAGGCGAGTATACGAACAAAGGGCGACCTTGCGATGCACACGTTATTTATATCAATTATGTTTTGTTTTATAAACAATACACTGACATTATTCACAGCTATTGTTGCGTAGCGCAAAATGGATAAGACTGGCAAAATATCTGCAGCATGACGTACGTTTTCACATTTGTAATCTACGGATGTAATGCAAGCATAATTAAAATAATCTTTAGAAATAGATAACGAATCTATACACGCAACATCACATTGTTGAACATTTGTTTTAATTTGGTAAAATCGAAATCTTCATTTACAACACTATTGAACTTTTTTACAACACACATATTACATGTCACTTAAGCACATAGCAATGAGTGTACATCGACTTCACTAACGACAACTCCGTGTTTTGAAATTTTTCCAATAAGTCAAATAAACCTTTATAATTGTCGTAAGTTTGTTTTAAATCGGTTTCAATGGAAGTATATTTAAATCTCTCCTGTTTTATAATTTTAAATATTGATAGTAACTGAGCCGTACGCTACTGCGAAAGCACTCGTTTCTGCGGCCTTATTAATAACGGTTATAAGAGTGTTTTAATTGATGGCTTTCTATGTAAAACACATAAAAGAGTCCTACGAATGACATATTCAACACAAAAAACCAAACAATTTAATCTGTTGCTACATAAGCCCATAATCTAAACAAGTACGTAGCTTAAGAATCATGGTTTTAGAATATATTCTGTTCTTGTTGGATTTGTCTTTTAGTCTGAAGACGCCACAGTGTTGGTGAAATAATTCTTGCCATTTTTAAAACGAAATTTTGTGAAAATCACACAAATGTTTTTTATGTTTAATTTTCAAGTAAAGGCGACATCAATTAATTAGTTGAAAAGAATTACGATAAATAATTTTAACTCTTAATTTGGCGAAAATTAATTTCATATTGGAGTATTTAAAATGTTTGTTTTTTTTCTATTTTTGCTTCAGTATCAACTATGAAAACTTTACATAAAATATAATTTGCAAACAATGAATAATTCAAATGAATAACAATTTTATCCATAACACAAAGTCCTCTTCTACCCAATACTAATTTAACAAATACATTATTAAAAACCGACGCGTAAAATAACTCTGCGGGTTTATTGTATAAATTATTTACACTTTAATAAACAAGCTGTGACTGGAGGAAGTATAAAGAACTGAGATCTTATCTGCATGAGAGGTCACTTACCTTTTCATCACTTGGTCTTTATTTTGTTTTATCGATCTAATAAAAACATACACTCTTTTACGGGGAAGTATTTATTATTATTTATGTACACTAGATAATTAATAGTCTAATCAAGTGGAAATGTTAATCAATTGTAACTATAGTCAATAGAAAAAAGGGTCGTTTCCTTTGGCTTTAACTTCATAATATGTAAATTGTAATAAAATTGTTGGATAACTCTTCTATTTGTTATTATTAATATACAAGGTGATTTACTGTTATGGTGTGTTGACGTATTTCCAGATTAAAAAATACAGTTGTGTAATTTTCTAAGGTGATTGTATGTATACACAGTCTCTCGCAGAGAAAACCGAACTTTTTTAAAATAGTAATTCTTAATGGCGCCGTCTATAAAAAAAAAATATGCGTCAGTAAAGTAGATCTTTCACTAATGTTATGTCAAAATATGACATTTGCATCATTAGAAGCAGAGAAGTTACATCTAAAGTAACAGTGTGTACTTAGTATTGGTCGAAAAATGAATTTTGAACAAAAAGCAAATATCAAGTTCTGTTTTAAACTCGGTCAGTTGTTTACTGAAATGTTTAATTTCTAAAAGAAGTATATGGTGATGCGTATTTGTCACATGCGAGTGTGTATGAGTGGTATAAACGATTTAAAGACGGTCGTACGGACATAAATGACGACGAACATTCTGGTGCAAAAAATCTGTGGTTACGGAAAGTAACATCGAACTTGTGCGTGAATTTATCAGAAATGAGCCGAAATCGTCATTGCAATACGTGGGAATGGAATTAAATATTTCCAAAGATTCGTATTTTAGTACAGCATTTGTGATTGAGAAAGATTTGTGCAAGGTTTGTACCACACAAGCTAATTGAATTCAACATTGTACAGATTGGATTAATGATACAAAAAAGGACGAAAACTTCAGGTATTCTATTGTAACTGGCGGTGAAACGTGGTGTTTTCAATATGATCCAGAAACTAAGCGTCAAAGCTCTGAATGGAAGAATCCAACCAAAGGAAGACCGAAAAAGCTGTTTGGGGTAGTGAAAGGTGAAGACGATTTGTTTTTATGATTCGAAAAACATAGTGCAAAAAGAGTTTGTACCAACTAGTCAAACAGCCAACGCTGTATATTAATCTTGGTGTTATGAAGCCTCTTTTGGCGCGTATTCGCCACGTGCGCCCTCAATATCGTGAAAATGGTAGTTGGCGTTTGTTACATCTTAACGCACCATCTCATCGCTCGACGCTTATCACTGATTTTCTAACTACAAATGGCATTTTAACCATCAACCTTTCATAGTATTCACCGGATTTGGCCCTCTGTAATTTCTATCTATTATCCAAACTACATTTACCGATGAAAGGATAGCGTTATGCTGACGTCGAAGACATTAAAAAGGCGTCGACAGCAATTGTGAAGGACACCTCTAAAGATGAACTTAAAAATTCATTCGACATGTTAATTGCCGTGCAAAATGTTGTATTGAAGCCGAAGGTGACTTCTTTGAATAAAACAAATGAATTTTACGAAAATAGTAAGCTTTTGTTTTTATTTTAAAAAAGTTCGGTTTTCTCTGTGACAGACTGTGTATTACCAAAAGCAAGTGGTAGATTTAAATAGATTAACACGTGACATATTTATTCAACATATACAAAACTCATTTACTCATATATATATATATATATATATATATATATATATATATATTACTCATATATATATATATATATATATATATATAAATATATGTATATATGTATATACGAGTATATAAAGTTCATTTTATACACAGAGTGTTCTTAAATCTCGACTTATAATTTGGTATGCTTTACCTGCCAGTTTTTAAATTAATTTTTCCCGTAATACGTCTTATTATCAAAATAACATAAATGTATATCGTATCAACAAAAGTAAACGGGAACTTCTTTTTCATTTCACGGACATCTAATGAACATAGGTCATCGTTTTCGGTGTGAGCGGGCAATCATGGCGGTATCGAAAAATGTGTGTAGGATTAAATGTTGAAGTCGTTTGGAATTATATAGGACTATTAAATCGCCAGAGGATACTAAAGGTGTTCTTCACGTAGTTTCAAAGATCACGTACGATTCGGGCCCTAAAAATCATTAAATCGTAAAGCTACGAATTGCCACAGATCCACTCCGTAAGCAAAAAAAAAGTCATGTCTAAATGAAAACAGAGATGCTCAATGTGTGAATTTATGTGGCGTTTAATAGAGAGTATTAGAAATGCAAATACAAGAAAGACTTAAAATGTGCTTAATGTACATGTATGACTCGAAAATATCTTTAATAAAAAAATAAAAGGGCGTTGCTCACCGTCAGTGAAGAATAGAATAGTGTAAGAAACACGACTGCTAGTAAAGCTAAGGCAGGATAGCGATAATGTAACGACATTTACGAGGGAGCGGTTTTATATTCGCGGAATGAGCGGGTTGTAGAGGGGTGAGTAGGCGCATTGGGGGCGTGGCCTGTGCAGCGACTCATGATTAGTATAAATACGAAGTTTCATTGTTATTAGACAGTTAGTCTTTGAGCTATCGTCAACCAAGTAACATAATCAGGAGAGAAAAGTGAAATATGGAAAAAATCGAATATCGTGCCGTTATAAAGTTCCTTACCAGGCAAGGAAAATCAGTCGCGACCATAATGAATGAGATGTCATTGGCTTACGGCGACTCTTGTCCAGGAAAAACCATGGTGTACAAGTGGCATAGTTTATTTAAACAAGGAAGGGAAACCCTTGAAGACGACCCGAGGCCGGGCAGGAGCATTGAGGTGACCACGCCAGCACTTATCCAAAAAGTTGAACAAATTGTACTCGAAGATGCTCGACTAAAGAAGAAACAACTCGCAGAAATGGTTGGAGTATCCGATACAACAATTTTTAAAATCCTACACGATCATCTCGGCATGTCTAAGGTCAGCGCAAGATGGGTGCCGAGAATGCTCACGCCGCCGCAAAAACAACAGCGCGTAGTGTTCGCGTGCATTTTTGGACCTCTGTAATGAAGACGAGGATGGTGTATTGAGTGGAATTGTTACTGGAGACGAAACTTTGGTTCATCATTATGAACCTGAGTCCAAACAAGACTCCATGCAGTGGCATAAAAAGGGCACAGCACCTCCCAAGAAATTTAAAGTGTCACAATCAGCTGGGAAACTCATGGCAACGGTATTTTGGGACTCGGAAGGAATATTGTTGATTGATTATAAAGATAAAGGTGTTTCTATAACCGGAGAATATTACGCTTCAATATTAGAGCGACTAAAAGAAGCCATTAAAGAGAAAAGACGGGGAAAATTGACAAAAGGTGTTCTGCTTTTGCACGACAACGCGCCCGTCCACAAGAGCCGCGTTGCGTTAGCTGCCCTGCATAAGGTGGGCTTCGAAATTGTGAATCACCCACCCTACAGCCCAGACCTGGCCCCGAGTGATTATTACCTGTTTCCGAAAATGAAAAAAGAGCTGCGGGGTAATTTACTGCCGATGATGAAGTCAAGAGGAGGCAGTTTCGGCATATTTTGCAGATAAAGAGAAATCATTTTTTTATGAGGGTATAAATAAATTAATTGAAAGATGTGAAAAATGTATCCGTCTTGCAGGTGAATATATTGAAAAAGAAAAATAATTTGGTTTTTTTATTTCCAGCCCTTGTCCCCCATTCCGCGAATATAAAAACGCTCCCTCGTATATCTGCTGATGATTGGTTGCTGCAGAGTCTATTTCAAACTTTTGTATTTACTATTATAGGCCGTAGTTTGTTCGAAACACATAAAACTATCGTTAAAAAGTGCAGTAAAATTATTTTAAAGGCTTGTATAGAGACATTCAATAGATTTTAGGGTTCAACTAAATATTGGGTTTTAAATTACTATACAAAAAGTTTTTTGTATTAATTCAATTCGTTGAATCCCATATTTTTAACTGCATATATTTTGTGTTAATATTGCTTACATATTGTTCTAGTTTCGAGAGTTGTATAGATTAGAATAAAGTTTACAATAAGAATATTTATTGTGTATTTTTGAAACAAAGAAATTTCAAAATTCTGTTTTATAACATCTCAGTCGAGTTAATGGTTAGATCTTCCGGGTGCCATATTATTATACAAACAGTTCAAGATTTTAAAATTCGTATTTTCTTCTAGGCCGTCGTCGATTACAATCAGAAATTAATTGAAAATTTATGGCGTATTAACAGACTTGAAACTATACTGTTTGGTGTCTTAATTGGTGAGGTAGGAAACGGCAGATACAGGTTCGAGTCCTACTCCAGCGTAGAAAACTTTTTAATTAATTTCTGTGCTTGTCATCAACGATGGTCTAGCAGAAAATGCTTATTTTCATCAATTTCTCATCGTAAAGTGTTTAATTATATACTTACGTATAGTTATTAGTGTCAAAATTGACTGCGGGTTACAACTATTAGATCTGTTCCCATAATATGATTTATGGCATATTAAGAGATTCGAAATTGTACTGTCTGGTGGTCTAATTGGCGAGGCAGTCGTCTAGCAAACGGCAGATACAGGTTCGATTCCTGTTCTAGCGCAGAATTTTTTTAATTGTATCCAACGATGGCATAGCAATAATTTTCTTTAATTTCCCATCGTAAAGCGCTTAAGTATATATTTAATATAGTTATTAGTTCAAGATTTGACTCGTTATTCCAAAATATCCTTTCGAAGTATTTCACTGCTTAGTCTTCATTCTCACTGAAGTCATTTGGTCGCTATATTGATGCAGCAATGATTGTCTGACAGTAGTACAAATGAAAATACGAATTTTTGTAAAGAACTTTTTGTAATAATTCTTTCATATTTCTTCTGCAAACTGGAAACACTCGACATGGTAAACTTTCTACATTCCAGCCTGCTTTTCACGTGGTGAAATGGTATCAAATTACATCGAGGGACATCTGGGCTTCACAATGAACCTGCTTTTTCCACCACATCTATATCAAATATTTAATGAAAACTAGATTGAAACTGTTGAAGATGTTTCAATTGAGTGTTTAGCGAAGTTTCACAGCAACAAAGCAAAATTTTTGCGTCGTTTCATAACCATGGATGAAACATGGGTCCATCAATTCACACCCGAGACCGAAGAACAATCAAAACAATGGAGACTCGTCTTCAAAGAAGACCAAGACCGTTTTATCTGCAGGCGAGGTCATGGCATCGGTTTTTTTGGGATGCGCGTGGAATAATTTTCATTGACTATCTTGAAAAAGGAAAAACTATCAACGGCGTATATTATGCGAACTTATTGCAACGTTTGAGCAAAGAAATCAAGCAAAAACGGCCGTATTTGTAAAAGAAGAAAGTGTTGTTTCATCAAGACAATGCACCAGCTCACAAATCCGTTATTGCAATGGCCAAAATTAATGAATTAAAGTTTAAATTGCCATCTCATGCACCCTATTCGCCAGATTTAGCCCCTTCGGATTACTTTCTGTGCGCAAACTTGAAACAATGGCTGAGTGATCGAAGATTTTCCAACGACGAAGAAGTAATGTAGGCAGTTAATGGCTATTTTGAAGAGCAAGACAGTTCTTATTATAAAAAGGGTATCGAACTTATTGAACATCGCCGGGAAAAGTGTATAGAGCTGAAAAGAGATTATCTTTTGTTTTCTTTGTTCGGTCGGGTACTTCTGGGACCACCCTCGTAGGTCTGAACTTGCTACAGGTTTGCAATTTGTATCTCCTGTACGCAAACAATATATCCCATTACTTCAGACCTGCACCTATTAAACATTTAAGTGTGCGCTGAATGCGACGCTTTAATATTCATAGCTTCGATTTTAAACTACACTGTGTCATTTTGCAAACAGCCAGTAATTTCAATAATGCAATACATGAAACACGAGGCAATTATTTTAAGATATGCACGATTGCATTGCGGCGATGCATAATTTACGCTTAACAGCACTAGATGGTGACGGAAAAATCAGGAACACATAAAAAATATATGTAGGAGTAAGAGGAAAAGTCGTTGCTTCTACCAGTTAATGTGGCAGTTTCATGTAAAGTCACATGCGCTACTGTAATGATAATGCGTTTCATGTTGGGCTTGGGAGAAACGGCACGTTGATCTACTATTAACGGAATTATGTTGTGCCATTAAAATATTATATTTAGTGAGCGTAAATAACGACGTGGCTTGTGGACTTTTCGCGGATTTAGGTCATGACGAACCATATTCTTTTCACTTGATCCACATTTATTGAACGGCTATCATTTTGTCATGTATTTTTAGTTGTTTTTTTGAATCAGAATTCGAAAAAACATTTATTAAAGACAAATGTGTCTTGTACAATGTTTAATTATGTCCAGACTGTAATTTTCTTTTCGGCGGGGAGAGAGGATTGACTACCAGCACCATCTTTAGGATGCATTTAGTATTATATTCTGCAATTTTGTTTGTGGTGACAATTGAAGAAATTTTTGATAATTTCTGATGTTCGATTTGACTACTTAACTAATGAGTAGAGATGAGATATTTTTACTGGTAGGCCAGGATCGTAACAAGGCTAGTTTACGAACAAACGGGCGACCTTGCGTTACATGCGTTTTTTATATTACTTGGGTTTTGTTTTATAAATAATACACGTTATTCACAGTTGTTACTGTGTCGCGCCTAATGGATAAGACTGACAAAATGTCTGCAGCATGACGTAAGTTTTAACATTGGTTTTGGAGAGCAACGTACGCCGTGCTGAAAAGATGATCTTATATTTATAAAATTATGGTTCGGCATCTATGGATGTAGTACATGTACCATATAATTAAAATAATCTTTAGAAATAGATAACGGATCTATACGTGCACCATCACAAATTTGACTTGATCTGGTAAAGTCGAAATCTTTATTTATAATACTCTCGAATTTTTGTACAACAAACATTTTCTATGTAACTTGTAGCACATTGCAGTGAGTTTACAGTCGATAACAATTTGCATTGATTCCACTAATGACAACCCAGTGTTTTGAAATTTTTCTGTTGAGTCAAATAAATCTTTACGGTTGTCGTAAATTTGTTTTAAATCGGCTTCAATGGAAGTATTTTCAAACCTTTTCTGTCTTTCCTTAATTGCTGCAGCTTCAGTAAGTTTGAATCGTAGAATATGTACTACTTGGCCAGTGCACTTTTCTGATTTTTTGCTAGCTAATATAATGGGAAATGTAGTTTTAACACGATCTAGGAGTGTGGTCTCAGACGTACCCGATCCAACGAAGAAAACACAAAAATTTTGGAAAGAATTATATTTATTTTTCAACATAATCTCCTTTCAGCTATATACAGCCATTAACTGCCGACATCACTTCTACATCGTTGAAAAATCTTTGACCACTGAGCCATTTTTTCAAGTTTGGGAACAGAAAATAATCCGAGGGGGCTAAATCTGGCGAGTAGGGTGCATGAGGTGGCAATTCAAACTTTAATTCATTAATTTTGGCCATGGCAATAACGGATTTGTGAGCTGGTGCATCATTTTGATGAAATAACATTTATTTTCTTCTTAGCCAAATGCGGCCGTTTTTGCTTGATTTCTTCGCTTAAACGTTGCAATAATACTTGCCGTTGATAGTTTTTCATTTTTCAAGATAGTCATTGAAAATTATTCCACGCGCATCCCAAAAAACCGATGCCATGATGGACTCCATGTTTTATCCATAGTTATGAAACGGCGCAAAAATTCTGCTTTGTTGCTGTGAAACTTCGCTAAACACTCACTTGAAACATCTTCACGACACTGTTTTTGTTAAAGTGTGAGCAAACGCGGCACCCATCTTGCACACAGCTTTCTCATGTCCAAATTTTCAGATAATATGCGATTTACCGCACTTTTTGAAATACCTATTATGTCTGCTAGCTCGCGCACTTTCAATCGACGATCATCCAGTACCGCTTTGTGGATTTTCTCCATCATTTCTGGAGTCGGCACATTACTTGGTCGTCCACTGCGATGCTCGTCATGGCAGCTTGTACGACCTCGTTTAAACTCTGCTACCCAATATTTCACTGTTGTAAACGAAGGAGCAGACTCACCCTGAGTAGAATCTAGTTCAGCTTTTATATCGGTTGTGCTAAGGCCTTTCAAATAAAAGTATTGTATCACGTAACGATGTCCAATTTTCTCCATTTTTACAAATTCATTGAAAACGTTCACTATTGATGATTGCTAAACAAATACTAAACAACGTGGAATCTTCAAACTTGAAACACATGCTTTATAGATTGTGTACTTCCTAATAGAATGATATTTTTCAAACAACTACTGCCATCCCCAAGTCAGGCTGGGTACTTATGGGACCACCCTCGTAGAACACGCACTATAATATTCAATTTTTTTCGATCTATAGTTTCGTCGATAAAGCTGTTTATCTTCTACTACAGTTTTGATCATGTTTTCGATGTCGTTACGCATGGTTACGCACTATATATATATATATAAAATAAAAAAACTGGTGCTAACAATGAGCCCTGGAGTACTCTTACAGCCTTGGTTAGTTATCATATCAGACGTTTTTCTATTCAATGTATTGCCTTATTTTTCGGAGACGTATCACTTTTAACGTTACTCCCAATGCAATATTCCTCAAGTGTATTATTAAATCATTAATTAAAAGTTTAGTCGTTAATATAAACAATAAAAACTACTGTGTCCAAACAATTGCTAGTAAATAGAATTGCCTTGCATTTACTTTTACATTTAATTTTAGTAGTGACATCAGCACTGCAGAACAACGTTATTTCTCTTACTTACTTTTTGTTTTCTTTCTTTTCCAATTGACCTCTCCAAAACACTCTTCTGCAAGTCTGTTTCACCGAATCTATTTCCTTGTGCAAATATTGAATTCCATCAGTTTACAGAGAGCTTCATAGGACTTGTAGTCCATCAATAAAACTTCCAGCGTAAGACATAAACTTTATTGCTTATTCGAAATTGTTAATGAAAACATTTCCTCGATACTTGTCTTTCTAGACATATGACAAATATATTACATAAAAAAGTGAAATTAAAATAAATATATTAATTAAGATTGATACGTAAACAGTGTGTTTTAATCTCTGAATATAGTGTTGATATTGTTACGTTCAATTAAAAGAAAAACATGTTAATGTATGGTAGGCAATGTGAGCAACCTTTAAAAAATAGGTCTTAATAAAGACAATTTCAGATTTTAACTCTAAATATTATATTTTTACATTTAATAAAACAGTTGATTAAACAAAAATTGTTAAAACTTGCAAAATGTGTAATAAAACTAAAAAATATTAGGTGTGCAACTAAGTTCTCGCTGCTTTTTTGATGAAAATGCAACTTTATTGTGAAAAAATGTTTACAAATGAATCATTCAAAACATTACCCATCGCTAGCGACAACTTTTTCCCATCTCTCTGGCAGAGCTCGAATACCGTCACGGTAGAAATGTTCGTCTTTTGAGGCTATCCACGAATCAAGCCATTTTGAGACGTCCTCATATGAGCGGAACTGCTGATTAGCCAGACCATGTGCCATCGAACGGAACAAGTAATAATCGGAAGGCGCAATATCTGGGGAATATGGCGGGTGGGGTAGGACCTCCCATTTGAGCGTTTCTAAGTAGGTTTTAACGGGTTTGGCAACGTGAGGCCGAGCGTTGTCATGCTGTAGAATCACTTTTTCGTGTCTCTGCTCGCATTGTGGCCGCTTTTCGCGCAGTGCTCGGCTCAATCGCATCAATTGAGTTCGATACCGTTCCCCAGTGATGGTTTCGTTCGGTTTCATTAGCTCATAATAAATAACACCACCCTGGTCCCACCAAATACACAGCAAAACCTTTGCAGCGTGAATATTCGGCCGAACCGAAGACGTAGAAGCATGACCGGGCAGTCCCCATGATTTTGTTCTCTTTGGGTTGCTGTAATGAATCCATTTTTCATCACCCGTAACGGTGCGATGAAGAAAACCCTTCCTTTTTCGCCGCTGGAGCAGTTGTTCACAGGCGAAAAAACGACGCTCTTGCCGTCAAATCATAAGGAAGCCAAGTTCCTTGTTTTTGAATCATTCCCAATGCATGCAATCGCTGGCAAATAGCTTAGCGGGTAACTCCTAGTGCTGAAGCAAGCTATTTTTGCGTTTAGTAAGGATCCTCATCGAGCAATGCCTCCAATTCAGCGTCTTCGAAGGTTTTTGGTCTTCCTTCACGCGAAGGGTCGTCAACATCAAAATCACCGTCTTTGAAGGGACGGAACTAATCACGGCACGTTGTTTCACATAGAGCAGCATCTCCGTAAACATTTTGGAGTTCTCGATGCGCTTCCGCCGCCGTTTGCTTCGAATGAAAGAAGAAAACCAACATTTCCCGCAAATGACGATTATTTGGCACAAAATCAGACATTTTTACACAACCAAAAGTATATGACGCGAAAACAAAATCACTAATGTGTGGAAGCGGTTTGTTTACCATAGCATTTACTACTGGAGCCATCTCTTGAAAAACAGCGAGAACTTATTTGCACACCTAATAGTAGCTAACTTAAATGGCATTAGTAAACATAAATTTAAATATCAATATGTCGTCTAACCAAAGTGGCTTTAGTAAATACGTTTTATAAACACAGTTTTCCAGGGTTCAATTCTGAATAAATTTCATTTGTATAAACGCATTATACCATCCCTCCCAATCTTTAGAATAGAAGGGGAATACCCACAGTCGACTGCTGTTTACTACCAGGCTCATACCTATAGATCCAAGCTTCATCACCTGTGATGACTTTACAAATGTTCTTTGAAGCACCGCCATTGTATTTTTTGTTCATTTCTTGGCACCAATCGACGCGAGTCCTTTTTTGAGCGGTCGTCAAATTATGTGGTACCCAACGTGAACATAGCTTCTTAATGTTCATGCTGGATCTTATGCACCCTGGTGTTACTAATCTCACGGTATGTCACATGATGATCATGCATTATCAATTCAGACACTGCATTAATATTTTCCGACACAACATTTGTGGGGTGACCTTGACGAAATTCATCGTCCAAAGAACGCCGTCCAAGTTTGAATTCACTATACCAACGGTATACTGTAGTTTTCGACTGTGCTTCATCACCATATAAAAAATTCAGCGTATCGGTTTATTCTTGTTGAGACAATCCACGCCGAAAGTTAAGGTTATGCAAAATAATTGCACGAAAATGTTCGCTAGTTAATTCCATTTTTTCGCTGACAAAATTTTCAAGTTATTGTCAATAGAAATAGCGACCGTATAATAAAACTGTCGAGGTAAATATACTGTCAAAAATGACAAACTTGACGATGCAATCATCAGGTCGGAGGTAACACTAACAGTGTTGCCATTTCCCGAAATATAAACGTCTGCCCTCGTATACGTGACACATATGCGTACATGTCACGTATATACATGCTCTGCATACGTCTGTTTCTATTTTTTTACGATTTCTTGGCAAGACATAGCGCGCAACTCTATTAGAAAAACGTTTTCGTCTTTTCTTTTGTCAACACATGTGACTACCGATGAATTAAACGAATGCCGATATATGTTCGTATTTTGCAGCGTTATTGATACACCGGCAAACTTTCGTGGTTCCAACTTTAGCTTCAAAATCATTGGCGTATGTTTTTTGTGTCGAACAAAGTAAATATTCAGTTTCGGAATAAAAAAATTCCATTCTTGCGTAGTCGAATACAATAACTTATCGTCATGTATGATAGCAACGAACTGAATATTCACAATAATAAAATGTTAAGTAATTACTGCTAATGAAACATGTATGTCTATAAAAACAGAGACGATACGATATTAAACTGGGGCACAAACATTTATATTACGCTTCTAATCAACTTAACGTGCCAGACAGAAATTTATGATTTAATGCAATTTCTCTGTGTACAAATTGTGTGTTTTTTTTAATTTCGGGTTGAATATTTCTTTAGTTATTATCTAATTGCGATGATGAACAACATTTCGTTTGTAATTTTAGGTAACGTTGCCACACCTTGTTTCGTAATTTAATGGTGCCAGCGCTTCCAGAACCTCTTCGTTTTTTTTCCTTTGTTGTTTTTATTATATTCATATTTATATCTTTTTATTTACGACGGAGTGTTGAATATAAACCAGCCGGCAGGTTCTTAGCTCATTAAGCCCAACTGCGATCGCGTAAACGTTTACGTGGCGTGTAAATTCTTGCGGGATACACAGAAATTTAATTACTCTAAAACATTAACAAGCGCTCACAGTGTGTCTACCAGTTCTCTTACTTGGGAGATACTTACTGGAGGTCAGTAACACTCTCTCTGTAAAACGTATCCACATACGTACTTGTATACCATAGGTGTATGTGTGCATGCATAAGAAAGAGATGGACCGGGGAAAAAATGGAAGGTTTCTTTTGAATTAGTGCGGTTACTGTTTCGAAATCTTCATTAAATTTAATTAAAACCTGACTTTCAAACAAGTTGTGCAATTATAGTGTAAATTCTTAATGAGATAGGTTCTTTAAGCTGTTAGAAGGAATCAACGAAATTAGAGAAGATGATCTTTAACTTAAGGAAAAGCGATGTATTATTTTGGATGACATCCACTTCGAAATGCATTTCTAATAACATTTTTAGTATACGTGGGTTGTCTTTTAAGTTTGGTATATAAAACTGGAATAAAACAATAGATAGTTTTTAAAAACTTTGTTGTTCTGCGAAGTGTTCTCCACGAAGATTAATGCACTTTTGCATGCGCTCTAATTAACTCTAGAAGCAGTTGTTCCACTCGTATGTTGGCACAGGCAAAATGGTGCTTTCGAAGGCAACGACTGCTCCTTCTGACGACTGAAACCTTTGACCATGCAGTCCGTTCTTGATTTTCGGAAAAGTAAAAAGAGATCGTTGGGACTTAGGTCAACGACATGCGCGAAGAACAAGCCCTAAAATTCGAGGCATCCGTTTCACGAGTTTTTTAAGGACCCTATTCGGTATACTATTCCATTCTTCTTGCAATATGTTCCACAAGTGATTTGTTGAGGTAGGACGTACTTTTCGGACCCCCCCGTTCAATTCATCCCATAACAATTCTATGGGGTTTAGGTCAGGGGTTTGAGGTGGCTATATCATTATTTGTAAGGTATTATTGTTTTGTGCGCTATTTAAGAAATTCTTACATATAACTGTTGAGTGTTTGGAGTCGCTATCCTGCATAAGTACGAAATTTTTGCTGATTAAACGTAGCCCCGATGATATTGCATTTTCTTGCAATATTTCTAAATAACCCTCGTTTCGCGAAATACCCTCGATTCGCTTCCAGTCCCATATGCCGCCGTACAAAAACAACCCCAAACAGGCACAGAACTTTTTCTTTGTTTAATCGTTGACACTATACAAACACGTCTTGATTATTCAAACACTTCAAACTTTGATTCATCAGTCCATGAGACCCTTCTCCAGTCATCCAATGTCCAATATCTGTGTATTTTTGCACAATCGTTTTCGCCAGTTTCCCCGTCGAGTAAGGGTTTTCTTACAGCAATGCGGCCGTGAAGATTTACAACTTTTAATCTCCTTTTCAGCGTAGTAACAGAAATTTTCCTTGCACGGTCGCGATTCATTTCCGCGGCGATTTTGGATGCTTTCAGTTTCCTATTTCGTGTACTCAGCAATTTTATACGTTCATCGTCAGCGTGAGATGTTATTCGTTTACGACCTGAACGTGCCGGATGTCTTAAACTGCCCGTGCGTTGACGTCGCCGAATGATATTTCTAACAGCCGATTTATTAGCAAAATTTGACCCGCTGAATAACCTTCTTGATGAAAAGCAATAATTACAGAACGTTTTTCTAAACTTGTTGAATTCCCTCTAGGCATTTTAAGAAGTTCACATAAAAATACAGTCTTATCACTGATGCGCACGCTAGCAAGTTTATTTGAAAACTAATGCATATTTCGGTACACAAGACTCTTTGGGGTGAGAGTCGGTAACTTTCGCAAGTTTTTTGCCTGCAATATTATCTAAAAAATAATCGTATTTATGACGGAACGGATTATTCCAGGAACTGCCGCAGCGAGTCGTAAAATATAATAGTTATTTGCAGGTGGTCTAATAGAAGATATGTTTGCCTGCAATTGGTTATAAATCTCGTAAAGGACCTAATGTACGAGGGTAGTTTGACAAGTAGTGAGAATGGAAAAGAACAACGAATTTTTTAAATACAAAATAATTTTTATTTTTCAATATATTCTTCTAAAAGAGCAATACATTTATTCCAACGGTGCTCCAATGCCCTTATGCCATCATTAAAATGCGATTCCGGAAGGCTTGCAAAATACTCATTTACGAAGATGATAAGCTCGTCGTTAGACCAAAATTTCTATCCACCTAGTGCCGTTTTCCATTTTGGAAAAAGGTGAAAGTCGGAAGGGGCTAGATCCGGCGAATAAGGCGCATGAGGTACTTGGAAATGCGACTCGTGGATTTTGGACATCGCAACTGTGCTGGTATGCGAGGGAGCATTGTCTTGGTGAAACAGAATCTTTTTCTTTGCCATTCCTGGCCGTTTAGCACGAATCTCAACATTTAATTTTTGTAGAAGTTCTGCATAATATTGTCCGTTTATTGTAGCACCTTTCTGAAGGTAATCAATGAGCAAAATGCCTTTTGAATCCCAAAAAATTGATGCCATCACCTTGTTTGCCGATAAAGTGGTTTTCGCTTTCTTTGGAGGTGCAGAACCACGTTCCAACCATTGTTTGGACTGTTGTTTAGTTCCGGGTGTACTGTAGTGTATTCAAGTGTCATCGCAAGTAACAAATCGCCTACAAAAATCAACCGGATTCCGTTTATAAAGGTCCAAACACTCATTGGAAATGCGCAAACGAGAGAATTTTGATCAGTCGTAAGCAATCGCGGCACCCATCTTGCTGAAAGCTTGAAAAGGCCCAATTCTTTCGTTAAAATGTGGTGTACGTATTCTGTTAAAATGTTTACTATGTCTGCTACCTCTCACTTTGCGTCGTCGATCTTGCGTAATAATATTATGGATTTTTATAACCATTTCCTTAGAAGTCAAGATTTTGGGTGCTCTAGAGCGCGCTTCATCAACACAGCTTGTTCTATCACGTTTAAATTCATTTACCCATCTACTTATTGTGGCGGACGATGGAGCAGATTCACCTAACGTTTCCCGTAACTCATCTTTTATTTCGGTAGTTTTCATACCCTTAATTACGAAGTATTTAATCACCGCGCGATACTCTGCTTTTTCAATTTTAACAAAACGACGCGTTGCTTCTTTTTCAATCAGCTGTCAAAAATAAACTAATCAACCGATTTATCTAAATATCGGAATGTAAACGTATAAATAGGCAACCTAAATTACAGTGCATTTGTTTTACCAATTAGAGCGCCACCTATGTGTCATTCTAACTATTTGTCATAAATAAATATATTATTTATATTTAAACGCAATTATATTATTTTTCAGAGGAGTTTACAAAATTTCACTAGCTGTCCGAACTAATATGGATGGTAGTGTATATAGACCACATAATTTACTTATTGTATCACTTGAAGAGATGCTAAATAAAATTGTTGTTAAATTTAAAAAGAAACTGATAGCGCCATTAATCTTGTTCAAAGCCATTTGGCTTATTTTCGAAGCAGAGGCTCTCTTCAGTCATCATGATCAAATCTAAAACCTAATTATCATCATACTACATTATTTCACAATTACTAAGAGTTACCGGACATCATTAACACTAATTAAAGAAAATGTACTAGGAATGGAATTTAAATTCAAATTTTGTTCTCATACTCTGTCTTAATAGTTAGTTATTACTAAAGCGGCGACGAAAGTGGCAATACCATAGGCGGCACGGTAGAACGGGCAATTGGTGCGCAGTGAATGAGATCATTCACATCAAATACAATACGGTTCACGGTTGGTGTTTAAGTGTAAATTATAAACTGCGGCGAAAGTGTCCGTAGCAGTGCCGTGTCTAGACTTATTCTTACACAATTAGTGCTTACCTAGTAATATGTAATTTCATAACCCTGGTAATGTGTTGTGGAAGTAACTGTACATCTGCATTATTGCATACGTCTCTACGGTTGCTTCTGTAAATGACGTCCTTCGCGACGAGAAAATGTTTTTGTATGGAGAAAAAGATCGTTCGGCGTTTATTGATGTAATTTTGGCAGAAAGAAGCTGTTGTTCAAAATCATTCCAGGGCTCAGTATTTGCACATTTGTCATAAATAGTTCGTAAAACATGCAAGTCCGGATTTTTTTTAAAACACTTAATAATTTTTGATGAGCTCGTACACCAGCAGCGTCAGTTAAACTATGCAAATGAGCGGTCACATTTTGCACTATGCATAGTGATGCGTCTAAGGGCAGCGAATCGTTTTCGTTTTGAAGTTTTGTAATTGCTTCTACTAATGGATGGTAATTGTTATATATTGTATGCAGATCTTCCAGAATTTGGGGATTTTCAAATTGATGTTGACTGTCTCTGATTGCTTGGTATTCGGTTGGCCTAAATTTTGATATAACGGATTTAACTTTGTGAAAATTCTTATGGTAATAAAAAGCTGCATTTAGCCACGTGCCCCATCGTGTAAGAATGGGTTCCGGTGGTTCCGAAATATCTGGACAAATTTTATGAAATTCTTTAAGTCGTTTAGGGGGTTTAAGAAACACTTGTTTGGTGGATCCAATCAAATGATCAACGTTTTTATAACTACTTCTAACATTTTCAGCAACTAAATGAAGAGCATGGAGTACACAAGTTATGTGTATTAATTTAGGAAAAGTTACTTTTAGTAAACGTCCGAATAGTAACATAGTAGCAGCACCATCTGTTACAAGCATGCAGACTTGAGTAATATGAATATAAAATTTCTTTGAGGTGTTCATTATTATTTGCCGAATATTTGCCGCAGTACATGCTTGTATACGTTTACAGGCTAACAAATAGGGCTGTGAAAATGTGTTGGCTGATAAAATACGTACGATTACGTTTATTATACTATTTTTTTTTAAATCAGTAGTCTCATTTACAGTAATCCACACATTTTTATTATGCAATTCTCTTCTTGCTATATTTTCAAGCCTCTCTCTTAAACGCTGCAAATGTTTCTGTAAAGTTCTTCTTGCAGGTAATTTATAATTTGGCAGATATTTATTCCAGAACACTTGAAAAGGGCGTTTGCTGATTAAACGAAGCGGCAAATTACATGCAGTCAACATAAATAAAAAATCATAAAGGAATGTTGCATAAGGTATTTCATTTCTTTTGTTCAGTTTATGTATTGCACTGTTCACATGTTTTTTACAATTGTCTTTCTTCCGTATTATAAGTCGCTTATTACAAACCAAACACAATACTGCACATCCATCATACTTTAAATCGGGAAATTCTGCTATGTATTTTCTAACCGACGTAGCAAACGGCACAGACTTTCGCGACATGTTTGTGTGAAGTTATTATAAACACTAACCGTGAACCGTATTGTATTTGATGTGAATGATCTCATTCACTGCGCACCAATTGCCCGTTCTACCGTACCGCCTATGGTATTGCCACTTTCGTCGGCGCACTAGTTATTACATACAGTCTATTTATTGGAGGTAAAATATTACAATTTATGTAAATATTTTAATTTCTTTAAATGAAAAATTGTAAAGAACATCTAACAAACAACTAAATAAAAACTTCCGAAATTTATTACAAATAACTTGTACATTTACAAAGTAGCCTCATACATTTTCAAGTTTTAATATTGTTTGAACTATTTACGCGTGTGCATATTCACAAAGAACTTCCAATTGATTACATATTATTAAATTGAGTCGATAGACTGAAACATTACAGTTAATTATTCACATTTGTATTCGCGTGTAATAGGAAGTACTAAATATGGGTAAGTTTTTCTAGCGTTATCAGATTCTTCCTTATGGAACAATGCAAATGGATTTAAAATTACAAGCATTAGAATTTTGCAAAACAAAATTTCTTCTTTTTTGTCTTAATGACAATTTTATTACTTCGTTCAAGTTCGAAATTAGAGAAGTGTTTTAATATTTATCCACTTGGATTCAAGAGAAAAATAGAAATGCAAACATACATAGAATACAACATAGAATATTATATAAAAATAGTTTCAAATTACGATATTTCTATGAAACCCTCGCAAAAATTGATATTCTGTAAAAGTTATTGCACATTAACAAATGCTTGCGTCCTGAAATATTTGAGGGTCGTAAAAACGATTTTTAAATGGAAATTTATCCAATGCTTTTGCTTTGAGAGAATAAAGGACTTGAAAAGCCATAATAAAATGTCAACTTTTAGATGGGTAAAGCTTCTCCAAAGTTTGGACGATTTTGCTTTAAAAAGTATTGAGTTTATATTCTGTAAGTTCAGAACTATTGCTTTACGTGCTAAAAAGATAAAATCCAAAACTTTTTACTTTGTCGAAAATTTCAATTTTTCCAAAGGGATCGCAAAAATTGGTATTTTGCAAAAGCCATTGTTCATCAATAAATGCTTGCGTACTGACATTTTCGAATGGCCCAAAAATGATTTTGAAGTCGAAATTTACCCAACTCTCTTGGCTAAATCTTAAAGGAATGAAGGACTTGAAAAGTCATAATAAAATGTCAACTTTCAGATGGGTAAAGGGATTTTTCTCCAAAGTTTGAACGATATTGCTTTAAAAAGTATTGAGTTTGTATTCTACAGGTTCAGAAGTATTGTTTTACGTACCAAAAAGCTAAAATTCAAAACTTTTTATTTTGGCGAAAATTACAATTTTTCCAAAGGGGTACACTCGCAAAAATTGGTATTTTGCAAAAGCCATTGTTCATCAATAAATGCTTGCGTACTGACATTTTCGAATGGCCCAAAAACGATTTTGAAGTCGAAATTTACCCAACTCTCTTGGCTAAATCTTAAAGAAATGAAGGACTTGAAAAGTCATAATAAAATGTCAACTTTTAGATGGGTAAAGGGATTTTTCTCCAAAGTTTGAACGATATTGCTTTAAAATGTATTGAGTTTGTATTCTGCAGGTTCAGAAGTATTGTTTTACGTACCGAAAAGCTAAAATTCAAAACTTTTTATTTTGGCGAAAATTACAATTTTTCCAAAGGGGTACACTGGCAAAAATTGGTATTTTGCAAAAGCCACTGTTCATCAATAAATGCTTGCGTACTGACATTTTCGAATGGCCCAAAAACGATTTTGAAATCGAAATTTACCTAACTCTCTTGGTTTAATCTTAAGGGAATGAAGGGCTTGAACAATCATAATAAAATGTCCATTTTTAGATGGGTAAAGGGATTTTTCTTCAAAGTTTGAACGATTCTGCTTTAAAAGGTAGTGACTTTGTATCTTGATACTTCAAAACTATTATTTTACGTACTAAAAAGTCAGGATTCACATTTCTATTTTGCAAAAAATTTTAATTTTTTCGAAAATTGGTATTTTGCAAAATTGTACATTACATTGTACATTAATAAATGCTGGCATGCCGACTTTTTCCAACGTCCTGAAAACGGTTTTGACGTAAAAATTTATCTGTTTTAATAAAAGTTCATACGAATTAAAATAAAGTAGTTTTGGGTAAAATAAAATGAATGAATTAAGAAAATGTTTCTAAACTAAAACTAAATGTTCGTCTGGATCTACCAAATAGAGAAACACCACATTGAAATATATTTATTTCTTTCCAAATTATATTTTCTAGCGTGTATTTTCCTGCTGAAATTAATGATCTAACGTTAGTATATATAGCGGCCGTACATCTTATATTTTTTCTCTACCAAACGGTAATGAATATAAATCAATTTTCGAATAATTACGCATAACTCAAAACTTAAGGAGGCTCGCGTCGCTTTTCTATACCAGACGACAGCACTAATTCTTATTTTCAACGGTTAGTATGCAAGTAATCTGTAAATCGTAAATTCTCCACTTTCCAAATACGAAACGATTACGAACTAGTGTGGAATATACACCCGAAATAAACAAGACAGAGAGATAAAACCGCTGCGTGATAAGAAGTCTTTAAAATACATGATTTAGTGCCCATAGAAAAATTCACATTTCAGTTTAATTTGGCGTGGTGGATTTTATTACCGTCGTCATTTGTATGGTTGACGGACGAGGTAATTATTAAATTCTTGTTAAAACACGTGTCACTGCGAGAACAAGAACAGAAGAAATACGGCGTATCTGAGGAGAAATTGATCTGTCGTTGCTAGATCGCCAGTTGAATACGAAATTAGTTTTCCGACGAGAACATCGCCAAAAAATGAAAGTGGTTTAACCCAAATATTTGTGATGCCGTTCTTTGAGGAAAGGAATAGTTTGTATGACATAAAAAAATTTTTTTTTAGTACAATCTTGCTGTGATGAAATGCTTAAATGTGGAATCTTTTTCTTTACAGAGCAACGTAATTTAATAACAAATACATACGCAAGTCATTATTAAAAAACTTATTTTGATTTAATAAAACTTTTTTTCTATTGTGGCTCTAGAAGTTCCACTTTACGAAACGCGTTTTGGTTATGAAAAATCTTACTTCGTCGTAATTTTTTGCGGTTTCAAATTAGGGATTGATTATGTAAGTATAAAAAGCGATTGACAATACGATTTATTCACGCGTGTGTAGTAATATTAACTACTTTGTTGGGAGTGTAAATCAGTGTTACCAATTTAATAGTATTACTACTTAATCCAGAGACCACTAGATTTTGAATTAAATACAGCTGTTTTTTGACATATTTGATTGACAAAGCCTGGTAAACTGTCAAGTATTGACTTATACGAAACGCGCTTTTGTCATGCTATTGTCGACACACATTTGATTGATTTCAAATATAGCTTCATCCTTGAAAGTTGCTAAAAAGACGTAACTGCGTGTTTGTGTGGTTTTCGTAGAGTATTTCGTCGTTTATTCTGTGTATCTTTAGCGCGTGCTCACGTTCGACAGTGTTCAGTTTCTGTAGGACGCAAATATAAATGTGGTAAGGATTTATTACCTTTTTTTGATGAAGGTAAATTGTAATGGGTACTGTGGTTCACTGAATTAATCAGAACAGGTAAATAAAACCCCTTACCACATCGCATCGTTCGTATTCTAAATAAGCATTTCGCCAACTAAGTTGTCATCATCAGCAGATTTTGGATCGGTGGTAAAATTCGCACAGAATCATAGAGCACATCAAATACACACTTAGTGTGTATTTGGCGTTTCACTTTATGATTTTTACACTTGGTGTGTATTTGGTGCGCGGTATGATTCTCTGCGAGTTTTGCCGCGACGCCAGAGTTTAAAACAGAACTTGATAATTGCTCTTTATCCAAAATTAATTTTTAGACAAATGCCAAATACATTGTTACTTTATGCGCAATTATTTCTTTCGAAATGAGGAAGGAGCTGCCGTTACGGTGAATGGCGAGCGCTATCAAGCCATGCTGACTGAATTTTTGTTTTCAAAAATTAATCAGCTAAACGTGGACGACATCTAGTTCCAACAAGACGGCACCGCTTGCTTAACCATCGATTTATTACAAAATCAATTTGTTGGCAACTTTATTTCCAGAAGTGGTCCTGTTCAGTCGCTTCCTCGTTCGTGCGATTTAACGCCTCTGGATTATTTTTTATGTGGCTATATTATGTCATTGGTTTATGCCGACAAACCAGCAACTCTCGAAGCATTGGAAGCCAATAGTCGAGCCACCATTGACGCCATACGTCCAGATTTATTGGAAAAAGTAGTAAAAAGTTGGACTGATCGAATGGACCATGTAACTCGTAGCCGCGGCGGACATATGCCGGAAATCATATTTAAAAAACAAATGCCATGAAATTATCAACCAGATTATAATAAAAAAAAATCATTCCAACAATATTTCTGTCTTGTATTATCGTTTTAAGTTCTCAAGTTCTGATCAAAAACACTCGATACATATTATATTATCAAAAGGAAATAATGTTTTGAAATAAGTAATTAAAATCTTATTTTAATTTTAATCTCTTGGACGTGTATTTTGAATTTTCTTTCAGTTTCATTTCAAACTCAGAACACTCGCTTTTCAAATACTTTACCAAGTTGCATACTTGTTACCAACGAAACTGTAAACTATTTACAAATAATATTAGTACGTCTTTGCGTACAGGATTATTTATAAATATTTCCCGTAAAGCAGACAAGTGTTTACATTTGCATTTTGATGAATGACGAAAATGTAGACATAGATACTGAAAGTTGTAGCACTTCAAATACATTATGTATTTGTCCATGACCTTATTGCGACAGCGAATATGTTAAATAGATAGATTAGACTTTCCTAAAGTTAGACATCTCAGAAATATTATTTATGTAAACTAATTCTGGTAGAAACCACAACGTTTTTAAATGGGTAAAAACAATAGTCAAAGTATTTAAAAAATATCTTTTTAAATTATATACGTATTTAACTCTTTAATTCAATGAATGTTTGTTCAGTTTTTGAACAGTGGTCGGAATGTTTTAAAGTATACCAGGTGTCCCGGAAAGTCATTACCGGTTTTTCTAACAGATGTCGTTAGGGTTCAGTATGCAATGTCATTATTTGACACATGTCATTTTATTCTACTGACATAAAGCTTCAAAGCCATACATGTTATATTTTGCGAAAGTAACACTGTTATAGATCTATACCTCTTTGAAAATGTCGAGTTACGTGCCTGAAAAAGTGCATTTGCGGTACGCATTACTTTTCTTATTTAATCAAAAGAAAAAAGACGCTGAAAGTCATCGTTTGTTGGTAGAAACTTATGGTCAGCATGCTCCAACTATAAAAACATGTGGGACGTGGTTTCCACAATTCGAAAGTGGTGATTTCAATGTGTAAGACAAAGAACGTTCTGGTATACCGAAAAAATTTGAAGATGCCAAGCTGCAGGAGATATTGAATGAAGAAGACCCGACCCAACCAAACTCAAAAACAATTGGCAGAAGCGTTAAATTTGGCCCAAGAAATGATTAGCAACCGATTACGAGCAATGGGAAAAATCTAGAAGATGGGAAAATGAGAGCCACGTCAATTGAATAACAGACAAATGGAAAATCGTAACATCGTCTATGAAATGCTACTTCAAAGGTATGATCGGAAGTCATTTCTGCATCGAACAGTGACGGGTGAAGAAAAATGGATTTATTTCGAAAATCCTAAGCGCAAAAAGGCATGATTACCACCCGACGAAGCCGGCCCAGCGACTCCAAGGTCAAAAAGTTTTGGTCGCAAGACAATACTCTGTGCTTAGTGGGACCAGAGTGGCGCAGTGTATTACGAACTGCTAAAACCTGGTGAAACAGTTAATATTGATCGCTACCGATAACAAATTATCAATTTCAACCATGAATTGCTAGAAAAACATCCAGAATGGGTCCGAAGACACGGTAAAGTGATTTTACAGCACGATAACGCGCCGTCTCATACACCAAAACTGGTCAAGGAAGCATTGAAAGCACTTGGATGAGATATAATATCGCACCCGCCGTACTCTTCAGACCTTGCCCCGTCCGACTATCACGTTTTCGCATCAATGGAACACGCTCTTGCAAAGCAGCACTTCGCCAATTGAGAAGAAGTTAGAAAATGGCTCGACGAATGGTTTTGCTCAAAAGACAAACAGTTTTTTTGGGATGACATTCATAAATTGCCTGAAAGATGGGCAAGATGTGTAGAATCAAATGGTTAATACTTTGAATAAATAAATTTTTCTATTTTATTGAAAATAATGTAGTATTTTTTACGAAAAAACTTTCCTTTCTAACTTTCCAGTACACCTGGTATCTTGTATAAGCTATATTTTGCTGATAAGGACCAGAAATTTTATGAGCGCGGAATCATGCAGCTGAAAGAAAGATGGCAAAAGGTCATTGAGCAAAATGGAAAATATATAATTGATTAAAAACTATTCTTTGTTTAAAAAAAAAGTGTTTTATTTTATACTACAAAACCGAAAGTACTTAATTGCCAACCCAATACATTAACAAATGCTCGACTCTTGGCATTCTTGAAGACCCCCACAAATTATATTCATGTCAAAATGTATCTAGGCCATTTGACTTAATCTTTGAGGAATGAAAAAAATTAAAAAAGCATGCCAAAATTTAAACTATTGATTGTGTAAATAGATTTTTTTCTTTATTTTGAATGATTTTGCTGTAAAAGATAATAAATATATATACAGTAAGTTAATAACTATCGTCTTAGGTACCACGAAGATTATATTCAAAACTATTTTAAAGCTACATCACCTACGTAATTTAAATAAGTTTCATTCGCGTTTTTTTTTCTAAGTAATAATAACTTTGTGGTTTGTTGAGTAACACTGTACCATAATAGACCTTTAGTGTCCACCTACAAATAAGTCTCCACTGCCAATACTTGTGTAGCACACACGTGTTTCTGTTTCGGTCGTTTTTCTCCAAAAAGCATTTTGGAGAACGCCTATCGCCACCGTCCGAACATTTACCGCAGCGCCTTGCGAAGGGCGCCGTTCACATTTTGTCCCGACAAGCATCCTCTGCTAATTAATATTTTGTTGGATGTCTTTTAGGAGAGACCGATGTTCACCACACCCTATTATTAATTATATTCGCATTTTGTAGAAGCATTTCTCAAGTAATTTAACTAACGTGGCGCGAGAATACTCTGTCGGCATGTCAATAATGTCATTTAAAAAGATAATATATACAATGTGTACATATTTACATAATTATACAAAACGCGAATAACTTCTAGATCCAATCTACGCTATACGATTCCGAGATAACAAGATAATAATACACAACCACTTAAAACTAGATCGAATATACGTTTGTACAATGAAGTTATACTATGCATTAGGGGGTAATAATTGTTAACGTTTTTAATTTCAATTACTATTGATAATAAATAAAAATAGCCATTATATACTACTGTGGGCAAAAAATAGTAAGACTTCGACCCATTCGTCGAAATATTTTTTTTCTAGGTTGGTATGACTGTCAGTGACATCCGTGCCAAATGTCACATCAAAATCATCATTAGTGTTTAGTATATGCTTGTCTTTCTGAAGTACAAAAAGTGCATTCGGCGATTTTTACAATGAGTGAAATTATTCAACAAAGAAGTTCCATTAAATTTTGTGTACGGAATCAAATTTCTGGTGCCGAAACGTTCAGAATGTTGCAAAAGGCCTTCGGTGATAATTGTTTGTCGCGATCAAATATTTTTGATTGGTACAAATTATTCAAAGAGGGTCGAGAACGCGTTGATGACGAACCACGTCCAGGACGGCCATCAACATCAACTGATGATCAACACGTCAATAGAATCAAGGAATTGGTGCTTGAAAATCGACGATTAACAGTCAGAGACCTTACTGGCATCGTTGGAATATCGGAAGGATCAGTGAAAACCATTTTGAAAGATTATATGGGCCTAAGAAAAGTGAAAGCACGATTTGTTCCAAAATCACTCAATTTTTTCGAAAAACATCGTCGCGTTGACGTCTGTGAAACAATGCTTTCCGACTATCAAGACAAAATGAAAGGCATTATAACTAGAGATGAGACTTGGATCTACGCTTATGACCCGGAAACAGACGATCAATCGGATGAATATCGTATCGAAGGTGAGCCGAAGTCCAAAAAACCACGTCAAAGCAAGTCAAAAATCAAGGTTATGTTGACAGTTTTCTTCGATTATCGAGGTGTGGTGCACTCCGATTTCCTTCCGACCGGCCAAACTGTCAACAAAGAATACTATTTGAGTGTTATGCGTCGTTTGCGCAATGCTATTCGCAAAAAGAGGCCAGAATTATGGGCCGACAACTCTTGGTTTTTGCACTACGATAATGCACCGTCGCATACTGCATTAATTCTTCTTGAGTTTTTCGCCAAATTTTCAACCAATATCGTGCCGCAACCATCGTATTCGCCTGATTTAGCTCCGTGTGACTTCTGACTATTCAGCAAACTCAAACGACCGCTCCGGGGAAACCGTTTTGAGTCAATTGAAGACATTAAAAACGTGAATCGCTACGCGCATTGAAGGCTATTGCTGAAATTGACTAACAACTGTTTCGAAAATTGGAAGAAACGTTGGCACAAATGTATTGGGGCCAGGGGGGATTACTTTGAGGGGGACGAAATAGATTTAGAAAAATAAATTAAGAATTTAAAAATTATGAACAAAGTCTTACTATTTTTTGCCCACAGTAGTATTTGCTGTCAGGAGAATTTACGTATTTATTAATGTTCGATTAGTGCAGGCACAATATTAATGTCGTTTGAAAGCTTTATCTCATTTTGGTACGTACTTTAACTGTTTCCATATGTGCGTGTATATTCAATGATGATACCACATATTTTTGTAGAGCGTAATTTTCTATTTGTGCCTTTTTTGGGTTTCATTTCATACTTATTAGTGTAAGTTATATCATTGTTGAGATCAATAACAATTGACGATATTATCTGTATATCGATTATCAATTTTGTGTGGCCTCTATTACCAAATGTCATATTATTTTAACTTTAGAGATAATCCAGTTATAACTTTCGAAACCCTTTTTCGAATACCCCATTGGAAAATTGAGAATTTAGGAAAAATAAAAAGTTTTAAATTTGGCTTTGGTAATATGTAAATATGGAAAACAGTAGTTCTGAGCTAGCAGAATAAGAATTTACGACAGTTAATTGTAAAATTATTTCAACTTTAGAAACATACCAGATGTACTTTGGAAAGTTCGCATTTTGATAAGAGTTTTCGGCCTTTTCAAGCTGCCAAAATCAAATCGAAAGAGTTAGATTAATTTTAAACTCAGAATCGTTTCTAGGACCTTTAAATATGTCGATCTACCAATATTTGTAAATCTACGATAACTTTTCAAAAATACCATTTTTTGCGACCCCTTTGGAAAATTGAGATTTTCGGAAAAATAAAAAGTTTTGAATTTAGCTTAGGTTACATGTAGGTTACAGTAGTTCTGAACTAGCAGATTATGAATTTATAGCAGTTAATTGCAAAATGGTTTCAGCTCTAGAAATAATGCAGTGACACTTTTCGAAAATTCTCAATTTGACAACTCTTCGGCATTTTCAGTCTTCCAGTATCAGATCGATAGTTAGATAAATTTTAACTTCAGAATCGTTTCTAGCGTCCTTAAAATGTTCACTTACCAATATTTGTATACGCACGATAACTTTTCAAAAATACCAATTTTTGCGAGTACATTTATCTAGTTATAAGATTAAAAATTAAGAACGGTTAAGATCAGTCTTAGTCTAGTTTGCAACGGCACACAGTCCCCCGATCGTTCTCTAAATGTCAGTATTCTATGCGTTGTGCATCTTGTATTAAATACTTTAGCCTCTTGTAGAAGAAGAACTGTTTCCCATATTGTGTAAATATACTGCGACGTGAGAGGAGAAAACGATTTCAGCTGCTTGAAGTCGTTGTATGACTACACTGCCACCAAATATGAATGAAGAACATCGGTAATACATGATATCGACGCGAAACGTTGCAAACCATCAAATATCCACAAACTACGAACTGTTTGATGGTATATGTGTGCTGTTTTAGATATTTACATACAACTTAAAATGCAAATGAGGATAATTTGTAATAAAATAAACACGAGCAAATACATATATGTAAATAAAGTAAGTATAAAATACAAATAGGTGATAAATAAATACCCAAAGTACTTAACAAATGTTGAACAAGTAATTTTGGTCACGGTGTAGATACACTTATCCTTAAACTTATAGAAATATGCTAAGTTAATGTTTGCGTGTTCATATATTGTATATGTACAGTATTTATTTTGTGAGTTATTGTAAATATCTTACAATAAACCTGTGAATGAACCGATGTAGTATTATTTCACAATTAAACGCGCCCTGGACAAGTACCACCATTGAGCAATAATTATTAATACAGGTGACGGTATCTTCGTAGGTAGGAACACCTACCAGTCTGCTTTTGAAAGAAACCCACGCAAGTTTATGGAATATGTCGACTAGGTGGAATAGAAAAGAACGACTGACATACATATATTACCACACGGCCGCTAAATATCCAGTGTCATATGCAAATAAAAATCGCATAAACTTCTAATTAAAATTTAAAAGAAATACTGTTGGTTGGTAAGCAACATTCACAAGCGTAGTTCGTGTGTATAATTCGTCACTATTTTCTGAAATAATTATAATGTTCGAGCTATTATTTGAAACTAAATTATATTATTTTTGCTTTCAAATTTGTTTAAAATAAAGTTTGTAAATAGTTTTCTACGTAATAGATGGGCGGGTACGTTATTTTCGGTATCTTGTATTTCAAAACTCGTTAATATTTCGATTAACCTTTGATATTTACAGTGTAAATGCGATTGTCTTTGTTTTATTACAATTGTAGAATATCGAGAAATATTTATGATTTATTTGTAATCATTAGTAGAGTGCAAAAATTTGGTGGCACTTAGGCGTGAGCCAAGAACACAGGAGTTTTATCGCTGATATGTATGTATGTAATGTAGTGTGCGTCTTCGTTCGGAGATAATTTTTACACATTCTGGAATAAATGCGTGAACAGTAGCTAACTTAATTCAAAAACGTTACAAAATTTTGTACCATCTGCTCGCGAAAGTATTGAAAACAAAATTAAATCAAAATTGGGAAAAAAAACTTTGATGTGTGGACGAAACGACAGATTGTAATAAAATACACTGTTAATATTATAAGAATGTTAAAAGGAATCATTCAAATGTTAATAACACCCTGTCTACTACATATGTTTCCGAGAATTCACTCATCATCAGGTAGACTTGTGTTATTAACGGACGATTCCTTCGTGGAGTTTATGGTAGCTTTTTGGTACAATGTTTTTTTTCGATACAATGTTTCGATAACAATGTTATAGTTCGTACAATGGAATCATTTAAACTCTTCAAATCTTACTAACTTCTAGAAGAGTATAAAAACAAACTTCTGAAGTTATTTTTAAAGTGTTAAATACATTCGAAAAATTTAAACTTTCGAAAGATCAATTCATAATTGCATATAAGTATTCACTTTTATAATGTTAAACAAAAAAAATTCTAATTTTAATCGCTTTATACATCGTATATGTCATGCAGAAAAAATCTATGAGATTATTCCCTTCGGGAATGCGCTCTGATTCTTAGACCACGGAGACTGTTAATTCGAGCCCATCTAACGTAACATAAATTGCATTCTAAAATAGTCCAAGGAACACCAAGAATTTTTGCCGCATATTTACTAAACACCTTGTTGGAATAGGATTTTCTTATTTGCACCAGGAAGATATACGGGGAAGGTGTATCGATTCCTTTTGAAAAACTCACTACCTGGGTTTCTGGAGGATTTACCGGTAGCAACGAGAAAAGTAATTTAAATATAACATATGAAGATCCTTGCATTGGCCGAGCTGGACCTAATTTATGACCATGCTCGACTCCTAGAATTAAATCTTTCGCATTTTTTACTCCGAATTCATCTCAAGATAATGTACATTCCAATTGGAAGTTCCAGAATAAAATTGGATGATCGATAAGAAGCTCTGGTCAATGAGGAGAAGATTGGATGTGGAAGAGTAGTGGTAGCCTCTTTCAGCAATTTTACATGCATACGAAAGTATTATTTTGCTTTGGAAAATCTTTATAGTCCCGTATCTTAGAAAGAAACCGTAATTCCGAAAATTATCCAAGGACAAAACAAATCTTAAAATACCTCAATGAATAACACCCAGAACTTTTGCCGCATATTTAGTAAATACCCTGTATATTAAAATAATACCCATAAGAATACGATTTTTTCATTTGCATTCAATTTTCACAGACTTTTTTAATTTTTAATTACGTGCAATTTCATATCTGGTTTGTTTACACAAACCCACTGTATACGATTTCGAAAATACGTGTACCCATGCCACATGTTCGTTTAATTCTATTATCAGTCTGTTATAATGGCAGATGTTCGAAAGCATATTACATATATACATACACACCAGTACATGCAACAATAGAAGTCATTATTCCTTTCGAGTGAATATCTTGTTGTTTCGGAAAATTGAAGCATTTGGTTAGGATTCCTAACATTAATTAGTGTTAATGGGCGAAGCCTTTGCAGAATTTTGTGTTTATTTTCAATATGCCTTTATGTGCTTTTAGTAACGAAAAGATTCGTTGTAAAATATCGATGTATGGAATTATTTTTAGGTGGATATTTGTGACGAAGAAATTTCCAAACAATTAAGAATCAAATTCTTTCGAATTGGAAAAGTGTAATTTAAGAGTAAAATGCGAAATTGTGAACAGGGACAACTTGCGCAGCAAGAACAATAGGTACAACGAGTAAAGACGTAGAAAGAAAGAAAAATTAGGAAAAGAATTTTCGAAGAAAAATGTATTAGAAAAGGACAATGTAGAAGACGAAAGTAAAAGGAATAATACATTGTAAGAAACTGATATGGTGTAATTATAAGGGTACTTCCAGAAATACCCGACCTAACAAAGAAAACACAAAAAATATGGGAAAAAATATTTTTATTTCTCTACATGGTCTCCTTTGAACTCGATACACCTTTTCCAACGATGTTCAGTATCTTCGATTTAGAGAGAATCGTTGAACTCCTCAAAATAGGCATCAACTGCAGACTCCGCCTCATTCATTGTTGTCAAATCTTTTATGCCCGATCCATTTCTTTCAAGTTTGAAACAGAAAATAATCCGAGGAGGCCAAATCTGGCGAATAGAGTGTATGAGGAAGCAATTTGAACTTTAGCTCATTGATTTTGGTCATGGCGATGATGGTTGTGTGAAGTGGTGCATTGTCTTGATGAAACAAAACTCTTTTTTCGCCAAATCTGATCTATTTTTTTTGACATTGTCAGTCGAACGCTGCAATAAGTTTGCATGATATTCGCATTAGATTATTTTTCCTATCCGAAGATAAGGAACATTATACCACGCGCAATCCAAAAAAACTGATACCATGAACTTGCTTGCAGATGGAACTGTCTACGCCTTCTTTGGAGCCAATTCTCCTCTTTCAGTCTAGTGTTTTGACTGTTCCTTCACCTCAAATGTGAAGTGATGGATCCATATTTTATCCATGGCTATGAATCGTTATTGCTGTGAAACTTCGCCAAACACTCACACTTTTTTTGTTCCACTATGAGTAATCGCGGTATTCATTTTTAGCACAGCCTTCTCACGTCAAAATTTTCAGTCATGCAATGTACAGCACTTTTTGAAATGTCTACCATGTTTGGTAGCTCGCGAGCTTTGCGTCAACCGTCACACTATTTTGTGGACCTTTTTTTTACCCTTTCTGGCGTAGTCACCTCAGTTGGTCGACCATTGCGATGTTCGTCTTGGCAGTGGAAGTTCTTACGGCCTCGTTTAAACTCTACCAACCAATATTTTACTGCTGTAAATGAAGGAGTAGACCTCTCCAGAGCATAATGTAGTCTCGCTTTGATATTGGTTAGACTGAGGCATTTTAAATGAAAGAATTGTATCACGTAACGATGACCAATTTATTCAATGTTTACAAATTCACTGAGAGCGTTTATTATTGATTGTTGCTGAACAAATAGTAGAGAACATAGAGTTGTCAAACTTGAAATTTAAACTTTATAAGGTTGGTACATTCTATAACAAACATTCTTTATAATCAACAACCATCATCTATACGTTAGGACAGAGTTTAATTTAGAATGCAATCTAGCATGATCAATAGTATCGAATGTTTTGGCGAAATCAGTATAAAAGACATCCACTTGCTGTCTATAGTTCAAAGATGTGCTCAGATATTGGGTGACTTTAGCCAAATTTGTTAAAGCCGATCTTCCTTTTGATGAAGCTATGCTGTTTTGTTGATATGAAAGGTCTAATGCAATTGTACGGCCTGGTATAGAGAAGCTGTACACATATCTTAGAGCACAACGATAAAATATTAATTAGGTAGTTTAAAATATTTTCATTTTCGACATTTAATTCGCTTGCAAGTAGATGTGTTTTTAGATTACAAATTTTTAAAATTGTATTATTCAAAAACTATTTTTTCATTCATTTTCATTCAAAATAATTGGGATAAAAACCATTCGCACTTAATAATTAATGTAATCCTAGAGAAAATGGTTAAATCAAGTGCCCCCCCCCCCCCATTTATAACACATTAATTTTCGTATTCTGTATTCATCCTTCGACAATTAAGTTGTCATCATCAGCAGATAATTAATCGCAGTGTCGCACCTGGAAAACTATGGCAAAATACCCGTACGAAAAAAATTCCGCACACGATCTATACCATTGAAACGGGTACGGGTATTTTGCCGTAGTTTTCTAGGTGGGCCATTGTTTAATTATCTGTTGATGATGACACCTTAGTTGTCGAAATACGTATACAGAATACGAAAATTAATGTGGAAAGGGGTTATATATCAACTTTCAGTGATTAAGTTAATCAACTACAAGCTCTATCAAAAAATACCTCCTAAAAATCTAGCTAAACTATTTTCGGTGGACGGCCCTGTATATTTTCAATAGACTATTTCGGGAATTATTATCATGTCTCACATGAAACAAATATTATTATAGTTCGTACACGTATTATAGTATTTAAAATTCGTAGAAATTTAAAACTGGTCTACTAGAAAAAACAAAACGTTTTTTTCTTTTTAACTCAAGGCAACAACGAACACTTTTCACAAACTTGCTTAATTGGATGTTAAAAGAGGAAAAAGAAAAGAGCAAATTAACAAATTTAACGTAGAAAAACGAAAAGAATACACAGTTAAAAAGCGTTAAAAAAGTATTGGAAACTGTTTCCAGAGAGGCATAAAGACGAATCGCAGGTAAGTTACTAAAGTTCTGAACTTATTTCTTCTTTTAAAATGTGAAGAAAGTTAATCATGACGTAATTAACAAAATTATTGAAGCTAGGTAGAAACTGGCGCAAAAATATGTAACGTCGTGTTTCCGGATTAATATAAACTAGATTTTTGCAATTTAAACAAGTTTTCACCTGCTTACAATGTTAGCTGAACTAATAATTACAGTTGTTTGGATATTTAATTACGGAAAAAAATGTTTCAAAGAGTTAATAACTTTGCTACCATACAATTGTACACTTTACACAAGAGATTAAATATCAATTGCAAAAAATAAAGAAATTTTATGCCGAAAGTACGCTTTTGTTAACAATACTCTATTTTGAAAGGAATACATATGTAAGCGATTAAAAGACATATTAATAATAAAAACAATTGGCGAAGAAAAAATAATAAATTATAAATGGAGATACTATATATATATATATATATATATATATATATATATATATATATATACATATATATGTATATATACATATATATGTATATATACATATATATATATATATATATATATATATATATACACAGTCATGTGTACGAAAAAGAATCGGCGTCTCGACGTTTCGATGGCATCTCAATCATTTTCTTCAGGAGTTGTTTCGTAGAATATGATTGATTGATTGATAATATCATGGCATTTGTTTTTTAAATATGATTTCCGGCATATGTCCGCCGCGGCTACGAGTTACATGGTCCATTCGATCAGTCCAACTTTTTACTACTTTTTCCAATAAATCTGGACGTATGGCGTCAATGGTGGCTCGACTATTGGCTTCCAATGCTTCGAGAGTTGCTGGTTTGTCGACATAAACCAATGATTTAAGATAGTCCCATAAAAAGTAATCCAGAGGCGTTAAATCGCATGAATGAGGGGGGGGGGGGCAGTGAACAGAATCCCTTCAGGAAATAAAGTTGTCACCAAATTGATTTTACCATAAATCGATTGGTAAACGCGCTGTATGGGCAGTTGCGCCTTCTTGTTAGAACCAAATGTCGTCGATGTTTAGCTGATTAATTTTTGGAAACAAAAATTCAGTCTGCATGACTCGACAGCGCTCGCCATTCACCGTAACGGCAGGTCCTTCCTCATTTCGAAAGAAATATGGACGAAGATGCCGTCAGCGTGTAAACCGCACCAAGCAGTCAATTTTAATGGATGTAATGGTGATTCGTTAACGGGTTGAGGATTGTCTTCGCTCCAAATACGACAATTTTGCTTATTGACGTAGCCATTTAACCAGAAATGAGCTTTATCACTAAACACAATTCATTGACAAAAATGCTCTTTTTCGGCCAGTTTCAAATGAGCCCAATCAGCAAAAATGCGACGCAAACGATGGTCGTTTGGCTTCAATTCCTGCACGAGCTATGTTTTATAGGCACGTAAGCCAAGATCCTTACGTAAAATTTTCCACGTAGTCGAAGGAGAAAGGCCAACAAGTTGAGAACGACGACGAATCGACATTTCGGCGCCTTCTTCAATACTTCGCGCTACAGCAGTAATATTCTCTTCGGTACGCACATTTCTTTGTCTTGTTAATGGTTTTGAATAGAGAAGAGTAAAATTAGTGCGAAAACGATCAATAACTACACGAATTGCTTGCTCACTAGGCCGTTTATATTGACCGTAAAATGGACGAAGTGCTCTATGAATTTCGCGAACAGATTTATTTTTTTGAAAGTAAATTTCCACAATTTTGAAGCGTTGTTCTAGCGTTAAACGATTCATGATGACTTGCCAAACCTTACTGAACAGAAATGTCAACACAGTTTGACATTATCAGCTGTCACACCATAGTTATCGATATCGATAGTTCTCATGCAGCTTAAAAAACCTCATTAGCATTAGAATATATTGTTAGTGTTAATAATCGATTCTTATTTTTCACCAGGTCGTCATCGTAATGTACGAGGGAGCGTTTTTATATTCGCGGAATGAGCAGGTTGTGGAGGGGTGAGTAGGCGCATTGGGGGCGTGGCCTGTGCAACGACTCATGATTAGTATAAATACGAAGTTTCATTGTTATTAGACAGTTAGTCTTTGAGCTATCGTCAACCAAGTAACATAATCAGGAGTGAAAAGTGAAATATGGAAAAAATCGAATATCGTGCCGTTATAAAGTTCCTTACCAGGCAAGGAAAATCAGTCGCGACCATAATGAATGAGATATCATTGGTTTACGGCGACTCTTGTCCAGGAAAAACCATGGTGTACAAGTGGCATAGTTTATTTAAACAAGGAAGGGAATCCCTTGAAGACGACCCGAGGCCGGGCAGGAACATTGAGGTGACCACGCCAGCACTTATCCAAAAAGTTGAACAAATTGTACTCGAAGATGCTCGACTAAAGAAGAAACAACTCGCAGAAATGGTTGGAGTATCCGATACAACAATTTTTTAAATCCTACACGATCATCTCGGCATGTCTAAGGTCAGCGCAAGATGGGTGCCGAGAATGCTCACGCCGCCGCAAAAACAACAGCGCGTAGAGTGTTCGCGTGCATTTTTGGACCTCTGTAATGAAGACAAGGATGGTGTATTGAGTGGAATGGTTACTGGAGACGAAACTTGGGTTCATCATTATGAACCTGAGTCCAAACAAGACTCCATGCAGTGGCATAAAGAGGGCACAGCACCTCCCAAGAAAGTTAAAGTGTCACAATCAGCTGGGAAACTCATGGCAACGGTATTTTGGGACTCGGAAGGAATATTGTTGATTGATTGTAAAGATAAAGGTGTTTCTATAACCGGAGAATATTACGCTTCAATATTAGAGCGACTAAAAAAGCCATTAAAGAGAAAAGACGGGGAAAATTGACAAAAGGTATTCTGCTTTTCCACGACAACGCGCCCGTCCACAAGAGCCGCGTTGCGTTAGCTGCCCTGCATAAGGTGGGCTTCGAAATTGTGAATCACCCACCCTACAGCCCAGACCTGGCCCCGAGTGATTATTACCTGTTTTCGAAAATGAAAAAAGAGCTGCGGGGTAAAAAATTTACTGCCGATGATGAAGTCAAGGAGGCAGTTTCGGCGTATTTTGCAGATAAAGAGAAATTATTTTTTTATGAGGGTATAAATAAATTAATTGAAAGATGTGAAAAATGTATCCGTCTTGCAGGTGAATATATTGAAAAAGAAAAATAATTTGGTTTGTTTTATTTCCACCCCTTGTCCCCCATTGCGCGAATATAAAAACGCTCCCTCGTAAATATTTTCGCTGTCAAAGGAACAAAAACATTTTAAAATTAAAATACTAATAATATTGCTGTAACTAAGATACAAGTATAATATATTTTATTACGATATTATCACATTTTTTGCTAATATCTATTAATACAATATGCACAATAATTCCGCGTATCCATTACGAAATATTCCACGCAGCGTATTATTTTATAAACAAAAAAATTCGCACTACGGAAATATCTAATATTAGTAAGGTCAAAACTGTAATTGTAATTGTCGAGTCTTAATTAACATCGTACTCCGCCTCGAATTTTTTTCTCAGTAATATGCCTACATATTTCACAATAACTTTTGATGCCTTCTCTTAATTGGAACATGAATAGGCAATTAGTTAGGTACGTAAATAAAGAAAAAAAGAACGCAGATGGACTACTAATTAAAACAGGTTTTAAATTCCTTGGGATATGTTAAAGAGCAGACATCACCGATTAATTTTTCCTGTTGACTCCAAATACAAACGTGCTTGTATGCGTATATATACGTGTGTTTATATATAAAACTAGTTTTGCCATAAACTCTTGTAAATCGGTTAAAACGATGCCCACATCTGATTTATCATATAATCGGGTATATAGAGTTAACCTTGCGTTATGCAAAATTTCATTAATAATCAAAACAACGATGGGTTAGTTGAGAGTGCAGATACGAACTCGTATATACAAAGTCGTGATAAATAAATATTTTATTTAATTGAATTAATTATATACAAATTGTAATTGTAGTACATATAATATTTGTTTTATTATTCTCTCGTAAACTACACAATTAAATTAACAATTACTGAAATTGAGGCGGGAGGGAATACGTATTTTAAAAATATTTGAAAAAAGATCCATAATGCAATTTATGGTAAATTAAGAGAACTGTACTGCTTGATGACCTAATTGGTAATGCAGACGTATAGAAAACGGCAGATACAGATTTGAGTCCTGTTCCAGCGCAGAATTTTTTTTTATTAACTCTGTAAGGATAATAAACGATGGTGCAGCAGGCAATATTAATTTTTATTTGAGTAAATGTCGAAGGAATTTTTAATGAGTTTATAGTTATTCAAAATGTTCCTTACATAATTTTTGGCTATCTTCCAATACAAAGGTAGCCGTTTATATTTCAGAAACTGGCAACGCTATTAGTGTTGCCTCCGATCTGATGAGTGCATCGTGAAGTTTGTCATTTTTGACAATATATTTACCTTGACAGTTTTATTATCCAGTCGCTATTTCTATTGTTGTTAAACATTTTCGTGCAATTATTTTTAATAATTTTCGGCGTGGATTATCTCAACAAGAATGCATCGACGAGCTGGATTCTACAGTATATCGTTGGTATATTGAATTCAAACTTGGACGGCGTTCTTTGGACGATGAATTTCGCGAAGGTCGTCCCTTAAATGTTGTTGTGCCGGAAAACATTAATCCAGTGTCTGAATTGATAGTGCAAGACCGTCAAGTGATATACCGTGAGATCGAGCCATCTCTAGGTATTAGTAACTCCAGCGTGCATGAAATCCTGCATGAACATTTAGCCGTTAAGAAGCTATGTTCACGTTGAGTACCACATAAATTGGCAACCGCTTAAAAGGGGACTCGCGTCGATTATTGCTAAGAAATGCACCAAAAATACAATGGCGGTGCTGTAAAGAATTTTTATAAAGTTGTCACAAGTGATGAATCTTGGATCTATACGTATGAGCCCGATAATAAACAACAGTCGAATTTGTGGGTATTCCAAGATGAGCCAAAACCAACAAAAGTTGTTCAAAGCTCATCAAAACAAACGGTCACCTGTTTTTTCGAAAAAAAACCGGTCACGTTGCAACCGTGTTTGTAGAGAGTTATAGAACGATCAATTCCGAATGGTATACAGCTATTTGCTTGCCTAAAGTTTTTGAAGAAATAAGGAAAACAACACCATGACGATGCGAGCTCTCACAAGTCGGTTCAATTGAATATTTGACAGGGCAAAACATTGAATTGATGAGCCATCCGCCGAACAGCCCTGATCTAGCACCCTGTGATTTCTATTTGTTCCCACGCGTGAGGAATAAACTTCGTGATCAACGGTCTTCTACGCCGGAAGAGGCAGTTGAGGCATTCAAAACTCACATTCTGGAGATACCGCCTTCACACTGGCAGCAATGTGTCAGCACTATTTTCGATAATAATTTTTTTTTTGTTTGCTATAGCCGAAATATAAACGGCTACCCTAGTAGAACACTGTATGATGTGTGAAAAGAAATACGACGATAGTTTGACAAGTAGTGAGAATGACACATAGGTTGTGCTCTAATTGGTAAAACAAACGCACTTTAATTTAGGTTGCCTATTTATATGTTTACATTTCGATATTTAGATAAATCGGTTGATTAGCTTATTTTTGACAGCTGATTGAAAAAGAAGCAACACGTCGTTTTGTTAAAATTGAAAAAGCAGAGTATCGTGCGGTGATTAAATACTTCGTAATTAAGGGTATGAAAGCTACCGAAATAAAAGATGAGTTACGGGAAACATTAGGTGAATCTGCTCCATCATCCGCCACAATAAGTAGATGGGTAAATGAATTTAAACGTGGTAGAACAAGCTGTGTTGATGAAGCGCGCTCTGGAGCACCCAAAATCGTGACTTCTAAGGAAATGATTATAAAAATCCATAATATTATTACGCAAGATCGACGACTCAAAGTGAGAGAGATAGCAGACATGGTAAACATTTCAACAGAACGCGTACACCACATTTTAACGAAAGAATTGAACCTTTTCAAGCTTTCGGCAGGATGGGTGCCGCGATTGCTTACGACGACGGACAAGAGTTCACTAGTTTACGCATTTCCAATGAGTGTTTGGACCTTTACAAGCGGAATCTGGTTGATTTTTGTAAGCGATTTGTTACTTGCGTTGAGACTTGGATACACTACAGTACACCCGAAACTAAACAACAGTCGAAACAATGGTTAGAACGTGGTTCTGCACCTCCAAAGAAAGCGAAAACCACTTTATCGGCAAACAAGGTGATGGCATCAATTTTTGGGATTCAAAGGGCATTTTGCTCATTGATTACCTTCAGAAAGGTGCCGCAATAAACGGACAATATTATGCAGAACTTCTACAAAAATTAAATGTTGAGATTCGTGCTAAACGGCCAGGAATGGCAAAGAAAAAGATTCTGTTTCACCAAGACAACGCTCCCTCGCATACCAGCACAGTTGCGATGTCCAAAATCCACGAGTTGCATATCCAATTAGTACCGCATGCGCTTTATTCGCCGGATCTAGCCCCTTCCGACTTCCACCTTTTTTTAAAAATTGAAAACGGCACTAGGTGGAAAGAAATTTTCGTGTAACGACGAGCTTATCATCTTCGTAAATGAGTATTTGGCAAGTCTTCCGGAATCGCATTGTAGAGATGGCATAAGAGCATTGGAGCACGGTTGGAATAAATGTATTGCTCTTTTAGGAGAATATATTGAAAAACGAAAATTATTTTGTATTTAAAAATTCGTTTTTCTTTCCCATTCTCACTACTTGTCAAACTACCCTCGTAATTAAAATCTAATATTAAGAACATGGTTACAAAAGGAATATAAACTCATTTTGTTACGTGAAAGAAAATTTCGTTTTTCCATTTTGATAGTTGAAGTTAAAAGTTTTTTTACATGCATACATTCTAAAAGGCACTATTTTTTCCAGTAAGCAATGAGAACGTTAATAAACAACTTAATACACTCAACAGAGCTGAAGCGAGACCAATATTTAGTTTACGTCCTCTCTAAAATCGAACGTTCAGTTACTGCAGTGGGATAATTACACGGAATTAGGTTTCTTCAATGGCGTGAAAGTAATCTTCTACTACGTAGCAAGGCGCGGCGAAGGGATGTTCATTAATACAATAAATGGATTTGGGTCCTACAACCGTTTCCATGGTAATTATATAAAGTTTCTGTCAATGGGAGTACGTGGCATCAAAATAAAGGGGGGGTACATTTAAAGAGCATATTAGGTTCATAAGCATCAATTCGCAACTGCCAAAGAGCGTGTTTAACCGAAAGTAACGCTACAACAAGAATGCGGCGCTATATACGCGATAGAGATTAGAATTTAGCGATTCTTGATTCGTCATTCTTTTTCTGGATCGGTCGTGTTCACCGGTTTCTGAAACAACGTTCATATTAACGATAACGATAATAATGTTTTCGAGTCGAAACGTGTCAGAAGCTGCTATTTTAGGCTTTAACCTATTTAAGTGAACTTATTTTGTGTCGTTTTATTTCCGTTTTTTGTCATCGATAATAGCTTTCTGTGAGGCATAAAACAGTGAAAATAGGGTTATTTAACTGTCGTTTTCTTGTATAGTCCGTCACAAATCATTTTTATGTGAAATCTAAGGAACACTAAGAAGATTAGGAGGCAACATACACATGTGCATATACGAGGTATGGAAATTAAATAACGGGACTGCGCTCCTTCCATCGCGCAGCCGCTTCGGGCGAGGCTGTAATTATATCATGATGAATTAAAAATGACAAAAAAATAGTGGCGAAAAACCTCACTCAGGAACAAAAAGAGAATCGGATGAACTCTGAGATCATGGAACGACTCACAGAAGAACCAGGCTTGCTTACAAAAATCATAACATGTGGTAAAACTTGGAGTTTCCAGTATTGACTGGAAAGAAAGCGGCAATCGATACACTGAAAGGACGTCGGATCGCCAAGACAGAAAAGAGCACGAATAAGCAAGTCGAAATTAAAAGCAATGCTGATTGTTTTTTTCGATATCAAGGGTGTTATCACGATCGGCTGGGTGACCGAGGGTCAAACCTTTAATCGGAAATACTGCAAAGAAGTCTTAATGAAGCTGAGGGAAAGAGTAAGGAAGAAAAGGACCGATCTGTGGAAGAACGATTCGTGGATTCTGCACCAGGAAAACGCAGCAGCTCACAATGACCTATCTGTGAAGCAGTTTTTAGCAGACAGGCGTATTGCTGTGTTTGATCATCCTCCGTATTTAACAGATCTTGCATCATGTGACTTCTACCTGTTCCCAAAAGTAAAAAGTGCATTAAAGGGAACACATTTTCAGTCTATTGAACATGTAAAAGCAAAAACTGCTGTTGTTGAAGAGGCTGACAACTGATAAACTACAACATTGTTTTGAACAATGGAAGACACGCATACAGCGGTGTATAGATAGCGGAGGAGAGTATGTTGAAGGGGATAAAAGTTGAATGTAAGTTTATTTGCAATAAATAACATTTCCCAAACCAGTCTCGTTATTTAATTGCCACACCTCGTATATTTAATCGTTTTAACTAATTATTGATTCGTTAGCTAGTCGTTGGTTATTAAATTTTCACAATTAATTTAATTAAGGGCTTGTTAGTAATTGTTCATTATTCAAATATTAGCTTCATATATTCGATAGCTCTAACTTAATTAAAGGTCATTACACCAGGTGTATCGGAAAGTCATTACCGGCTTTTCTAACAGATGTCGCTAGCTTTAAGTATGCAATGTTATGATTTGACACATATGTCATTTTATTCTACTGACATCAAGCTTCAAAGTAACAATGTCATAGATTTATACCTCTTTGAAAATGAGTTTCGTGCTTAAAAAAGTGCATTTGCGGTACGCATTACTTTCCTTACTTAATCATAAGAAAAAAGCCGCTGAAAGTCATCGTTTGCTGGTAGAAACTTACGGCAAGTATACTCCAACCATAAAAACAAGTGAGGAGTGGTTTCAACAATTCAAAAGTGGTGATTTCGATGTGCAAGACAAAGAATATTCTGGTATACCGAAAAAGTTTGAAGATGTGAAACTGCAGGAGTTATTCGACGAATATTCAACTCAAACTCAAAAACATTTGGCGAAAACGTTAAATGTGGCCTAAAAAACGACTTGCAATCGTTTACGGGCAAAGGGAAAAGTCCAAAAGATGGAAAAATGGGCGCCACATCAGTTAAATGACAGACAAATGGCAAATCGAAACATCGTCTGTGAAATGCTGCTTCAAAGGTATGATCGGAAGTCATTTCTGCATCGAATAGCGACGGGTGATGGAAAATGGATTTATTTCGAAAACCCGAAGCGCACAAAATCATGGTTTGCGAAGCCAGCCCATCGACTCTAAGGCCAAATCGTTTTGGTCGCAAGACGATGCTCTATGCGTGGTGGGACCAGAATGACGAACTGTTAAAACGTGGTGAAACAGTTAATACTAATCGTTGCTGACAACAAATTACCAATTTGAACCATGTATTGGTAGAAAAACGTCCGGAATGGGCCCGAAGACACGATAAAGTGATTTTAGAGACTTGGTCACACTGAAAGAAAATTGGATGTAAAACTGATCGCGGAAAGTGAGTAGAGTTTTCAAGACTTCCAGAGAGATTATTGCAAAAATGGCACTTCGGGATTGTTAATCCAAGTACGGTGACAGACAGAAAATATGTAAAAGACTTACCGTAATTCATTTATTTTATTTTGAGCCGCATCGTATATATATATATATATATATATATATATATATATATAAAGTAAAACGACAATACCATGAAAAACTGGCGCCTCCCTCATCTTTTTTCTGTATCGAAATGATATGATAGACGCTACCAAGGAATCGTTCATTAATAGCACGAATCTGCCTGACGATCCGTGAATCGGTGAAACATATGTAGTAGATAGGGTGTTATTAATAATAGAATGATTCCTTTTAACATTCGACAATACCATATTAATTGTAATTTCCGTGGCATTTCTTTTTAGAGAAATTTATTTTTAACCTTTATTATTCGTACATACGTCAGCATTTTTTAGCAGTACTCATATATTCGAATCGGCGGTAAAACACACAAAAAAATTCCGCACAACTTGCCCCCCTTACTACCAGATATACAGTGTTCATTTGGTGTTTTTTTCATTTTTGATTAATTTGTTTGATTCAATAGTTCCCATTAAAATTTGCTTTAATTAAATTATTTATTATTATTATTAATTATTTAGCAAATTAAGATGAAAAATTAAAACGTCAGAATGTCGACATAACTTTCACGTAGGAGGTAATATATTATTCAGATACATATATCCTCAATGCGCGTTCATTTAATCTTGCTTTTGGAAATCCTCCAGGAGTAAATTTGAAGAAAGAAATTTATCGTTTTATTATTTGAACGAGACTTGGCTATATTTCATGCCATCGATTAGGAATGTTGATTATTTTTATACAAAGAGACAGGGTAAAATTTGACTCTGGAGTATAGGAATAAGCTTCAAATGACAATACATAATCCAGAGAATAAGGGGGGAATTTAATTTAAAAAAAAATTGCAATTCTCTACGAATAAATAATTTATTTTTCTATTTGCTATTTCATACGCAAATAGTTTTAATAAACAAGAAATTTTATAGAGGAAAAATAGCATCTCTATGGTCAACGGTTTGTTGGATGTCTTCGTTAAGAAATTATGGTGTGGGTATGCATTGACTTCAGTCATCGAACATGTGGGTGTTTATAACAATAAATGTTTGTCTACTTTGAATAATTTTAAGACTTTTCAAAATTAAAATCTCAAACTTATTAATAGGTATTTAAAATGTAGAACAAGTTATTGATGAAAATATGGATGTAATTTTGATGGAGCCCGTGGTTTTTTAACTTAATCACTTAATGTTGATATATAAACCCCTTTCCACATTAATTTTCGTATTCTGTATACATATTTCGACAACTAAGTTGTCATCATCAGCAGATAATTAAACAGTGTCGCACCTGGAAAACTACGGCGAAAACTCGCACGAAACAAATTCCGTACGCGATCTGTACCTTCGCACACTTATCTGCTGATGATGATAACTTAGTTGTCGAAATACGTATACGGAATACGAAAATTAATGTGGAAAGGGGTTATATATCGACCTTAAGTGATTAACCGCTTGGTAGCATTAAAAACTTTTATTTTAATTTAATTTAAAAAAAATTTTAGATAAATATGCATGCTGAAATTATTTTTGTAACTGGTTAAATTATATGTGACTGTGGTTGATTGAATTAATCAAAAAAGGTAAATAGAACTCTCCACGACATCAATTTTCGTGTTCCTTATACGTATTTCGACAACTAAGTTGTCATCATCAGCAGATAATTAATTACAGTGTTCAACGGAATCTGAATTATAGGCTAAGTGTAAGTAATCCGTTGATCCCTAGACTATATTGTTTGCCTAAAATACACAAACCAGGCAACTCAATGAGACCAATTGTCTCAGGGATCAACTCCCCTACTTACTTGTTATCGAAATGGCTAGTGAATGAATACAAAAATTTGCCCGAAAAACTTGAAAGTCTCTCAGTCAATAATTCATTAGAATTTATCCAAAGGATCAAAGATTGTAAATTAGAAAAAGGAGAAATTTTAGTTTCATTCGACGTAACGTCATTGTTTCCTTCGGTACCGATCCCAGAAACTTTAAAATATTTAGAAGAATTGCTTCACAAAAATAAGATCGAACCAGAGAAAATAAAGGAATACGTAAAATTAACAAACCTTTGCATGTCCCAAAATTGTTTTCAGTTCGAAGGGAAGTTCTATGAACAAAAACAGGGAACTGCAATGGGCAATTGTCTTTCTCCATTCATAGCGGACCTGTTTATGAGTAACTTTGAAATAGAACTAAAAAGTAAAGCTAAATATTTTCCTAGAATTTGGGTCAGGTATGTCGATGATATTTTCGCGGTTTTCAATACACAAAAATGCAACTTAAATGATTTCGTTAAACAGTTAAATTCAAAATTCCCGACAATTAAATTCACAGTAGAAAAAGAAAACAATGACAAGTTGCCTTTTTTGGACACCTTAGTTATTAAGAAAGATCTCAAAATAGAAATTGATATTTTCCGAAAAGAAACCAATGTCAATAGATTCATTACGGCTGACTCAAATCACAGCATGCAACAGAAGATGGCTTCATTCAATTTTCTGATTAATCGTTTGATCAATTTCCCATTAACAAAAGTAAGATATGAAAGAGAATTGAACCTCATTAAGAATATCGCGGTATACAACGGTTTCGATTCGGAAATAATCAATGGATTAATTAGAAAGGCCAACATAAGAAAAACAATCCGTGACACCACATGTCTTTCACCACAGAGCAATCGGGAAAAGTATTTTGTTTGTTTACCTTTCCATCGTGTGACAAAAAATCTGAATAGTATTTTTAAAGATCAAGGGTTTAAAGTATGTTCACGCCCTAATAATACCCTTAAAATGCTGTTAGGAAATGCAAAAGACAAAATTGAAGAGAATAAAAAATCGGGAATCTACCGAATTGAATGTTTAGAGTGCAATAAACAATACATCGGCCAAACCAAAAGATCGATCGAAACCAGGTATAAAGAACACCTTTCGCACATAAAATTCAACCGACCGGAAAAATCGGGTATAGCGAGACATGTATTAGAAAATAACCACAGTGTTAATATGGATTGTTTACATTTAATAAAGAACGTGTACAATTATCGCGAACTGGACGCGTATGAAAGCATGCACATCGTAAAGAATTCAGGCCATCTGGTAAACGTTTATGACGCCGGCCCTCTCCAAACGCCTCTCTTCTCTCTACTGAAAGACAAGAGGAACAATATCATAAAACACACATAAATCACACACTTTTGACCATAATAACCTTTTTCGATGTAGTGCATGTTAGTTTAAGTAAAAGTATTTTTTAAAAATCTTGTGAAACAGACACAGTGCACATCTTGGTTTTCATCGGTGCGGATCGCGTACGGAGTTTATTTTTCGTACAATTTTTTCGCCGTGTTTTACCAGGTGCGACACTTTGAAATGATCTGCTGATGATGACAACTTAGTTGTCGAAATGCGTATACAGAATTTTACAAATAGTTAATTGTGGAAAAGGGGTTATATATCAACCTTATTGATCATGTTATTCTGAAACTTAAAATATCCGCAATTAATTTTGAATAAATTCATGGAGAAATTAAATTGGAAAAAAGAAATAAAGAAAAATTAAAAAAAATTATTGCACACGGATTATTTGATTTGGACAAAACTCAATTAAAAGTTCGACAATTTGTTTACATTTTCCGGTTTTGATTTTTCTTTTAAACTCCATCATTAATACTTCACATAGAGACGTAAACGTATTCTATCTTAATTGAATTATGCGTATAGATTCCTCGTAATGAGCCTGCTCTTCGGTTAAAGACGAAACTTTTGTTAACTTTAGATTAGTTACATCAAGCAAGAAGCTACGTACATGTATATGCGCATGTATATACCTGTTTATAACAGGGAAACCCATTACGTCGAAATCCTCTTAGTTACTTGACATCCTTCTACTAGTGTGCTTGAATGAGGTGCCATTTGATTGTTGACACCGATAGCAATAAATTACAATAATAAATAAACCATTAATGTCTTTGCCCGAATCGTTATCAAATGTTAATTGAAATATTAAACGTTCATCATTGTACCGTTTCACTATCATCATCATTATAATAATGGAAAATTGATTATCAAGATGGATTCGAATCTGTCCTTTTTCAATCCAAGCGCTTAACGGTGACGCTTATTTTTCTGTAAATAAAACATTACTGGAGTTGATATTGTAGTTACAAAACACATTAACGTTCTTCCATTCCGCTAATGTTTTAGTTAAATAATTTACTTTTGTTTAGTCTTATGACTCATGTTTTCATGTCCATAAATGTTTGAAAAATATTTATTTAAGGTGTACGTTTCAAAGAATAACGAATATAATGGAATTATAAAATATCTACGATTGTTAAACATAAAGGCTACGAAATATATACACAGTCTGGCGCAAAAACAACAGCTTACTATTTTAACATTGTCGCATTCAGCTTTAATACTGATATAATAATTGATATTGCTGTTATAAGTCAAGATAGAAAGCATATGAATGAAGATCTAGCTGAGCAAGTTCTTTATGATCTGAAATGTCCTAATACTAATAAAGCAGAAACATGTTACTTCCATCTAACAAACCAACAAACAAAAGACCAACTAAATATAACTTTCGATGGGATGCCCCTCAAACATATTAACCATTTTGTATATTCTTCGAACCACAGCATCGGCTTTAATATATTCGGTGGTAGAGTATTGTGCAACCCTTTTGGTTAAATCGCTTGTGTCTCCAAAATAGACACACAAACAATGCGTATTGTAACAGAAGCAAGATCAACTCCTACCCGATGATTCCGTCCTCAGCAATATCCATCCATCGATCCGACATCCACGATCCTCGACCTCAATCAGGGAATATCACAAAATTATATCTAATAATAACCTGCCAATCCAATAAAACATTTCCCTCCTCAATGAGAGACGTTGCTTGAAATCGAAATATCTTCCTCAGAACAGTTAGCGAGATTATGAATGCTGCGAAATCAGTGAATTGAGACATGGAGACTCCCCACAGAGCAAGGTTATAATCAAATAACTAACTCTACAACTGGATTAAATACTAACTACACCGCTCCAAATATGCTGATGCCTTAAATCGATGGGGCAGGGTGAAATCATCAGGTTGTAACCGTGGATTTCTAAGACGTCTGGCATATAGTCACGGACTTTTCACAACGTGTTTATTTAGGAGACCCTCGAAGTACTTAAAATGCAGCTGAATGGTAATGAATTGCATTGAATGTAGATGTATTCTTTGTCTGTTTAAGAATATTTGTCTCTTTTCTTTAAGTGTATTCGTTGATTCATGTGTGTCTGTGTGTACATTTGTCTATTCTGTATTCTATTGACACTTCACACAGTCTGTCGCAAAGAAAACCGAACTTTTTTAAAATAAAAACAAAAGCTTACTACTTTAGAAAAATGTATTTATTTTGTTCAAAGTCAATTAACATGTCGAATGAATTTTTAAGTTCATCTTTAGAGATGTCCTTCAAGATCGCCGTCGACGCCTTTTTAATGGCTTCGACGTCTACATAATGCTGTCCTTTCATCGGAAAATGTAGTTTGGATAATAGATAAAAATCACATGATTGATGGTTAAAATGCCATTTGTAAATAAATGATAAATTCACGCACAAGTTGGTTACTTTCCGTAACCACAGATTTTTTTGTACCAGGACATTCGTCGTCATCTATGTCCGTACGACCGTCTTTAAATCGTTTATAACAGTCATACACACTCGTACGTGATAAACACGCATCACCATACATTTGTTTCATAAAATTAAACGTTTCAGTAAACGATTTACTGAGTTTAAAACAGAACTTGGTATTTGTTCTTTGTTCAAAATCCATTTTTCGACCAATGCCAAATACACACTGTTACTTTATGCCCAATTCCTCTGTTATTAATAATACAAATGTCATATTTTGACGTACCATTGCTGAAAGATCTACCTTACCAACGCATATTTTTCTAATAGGTGGCGCCATTAAGAATTACTATTTCAAAAGATTTCGGTTTTCTCTGCGGCAGACTGTGTATATAGATATTAAACTTATGTACTTTTAATGTTAAATTGTCATTAATTCAATAAATTATTAACAGAATCCGACAAATACTTCGTTCCAATATTATCAAGGCCTTCCCACTCTGTTACAACTATTTTTATATCACAATTAATTAGATGACGTCGCTAGACTTATGTTTCCCATTTTGCATATTCACTGCCGCAATTAAATGTAAAATGAATACATTAATTATCAACTAATAAATTCTATTAAGCCCAATAAATATTCAATTAAATTCAGTTGTAATTAATTGGTATGGGTGGCATTACTTTAAGGCAATAACAAAGTTATTTCGTCCGCCGGGATATATATTAAAACTTCGGAGAATAAAAAACATGTCACGGACCTTCCGGACGTGTTGAGCGTGTCAACTCTCGATTTAAAAATTGTTCGGAAGGCCGACGACGCCCACAACTTCACACAGCCAGTTAAAATATAATTCGGATCCTCGAATTTCAAATTTACGCCGAACAACAAGACAAGAAAATTGTTCGGAAAGTTTCAACACACAAACAGGGTCGGCAGGAGCGGTTATGAAACGCATTATTATTCACCACCACTAGCGCCCGTGAAGAGAACGCTACAAGAAAAGCAAATTACTTGAAGATAAACAAACTAAATACTTCTACTTTAGCACTTTACAATCTAATTAGGAGTTGTGTATATAAATGTTAAAGAGGAATTTTTTTGAGAAGTCTGCAAAGACTTCTGATAGAATCATGTTCAATTTAACAAATACAAGAATTACATACGAGGGTGGTCCTAGAAGTACCCGACCTAACAAAGAAAACACAAAAATTTTGAAAAGAAAATATTTATTTTTCAACATAATCTACTTTTAGCTCTATACACTTTTCCCAGCGATATTCAATAAGTACGATACCCTTTTTATAATAAGAACTGTCTTGCTCCTCAAAATAGTCATTAACTGCCGACATCACTTCTTCATCGTTGGAAAATCTTAGACCATTGAGCTATTTTCTCAAGTTTGGGAACAAAAAATAATCCGAGAATGCTAAATCTGGCGAATAGGGTGCATGAGGTGGCAATTCAACTTAATTCATTAATTTTGGCCATTGCAATATCGGATTTGTGAGCTGGTGCTTTGTCTTGATGAAACAACACTTTCATCTTAGCCAAATGCGGCCGTATTTGCTCGATTTCTTTGCAATAAGTTCACATAATACTCGCCGTTGATAGTTTTTCCTTTGTCAAGATAGTCAATGAAAATTATTCCCCGCGCATCCTAAAAATTCGATGCCATGACCTTGCTTGCAGATGAAACGGTCTTCGCCTTCTTTGGAACCGCTTCTCCCTTTTGAGTCCATTGTTTTGATTGTATTTTGCCTCGGGTGTGAAGTGATGGATTCATGTTTCATCCATGGTTATAAAACAGCGCAAAAATTCTGCTTTGTTGCTGTGAAACTTCGCTAAACACTCAATTGAAACATCTTCACGACACTATTTTTGCTCGAGTGTGAGCAAACGCGGCACCTATCTTGCACACAGCTTTGTCAAGTCCAAATTTTAAGGTAATGTACGATGTACCGCACTTTTTGAAATGCCTACTATGTCTGGTAGCTCGCACACTTTAAGTCGACGATCATGATGAATGATCTCTGGGCCAATCGGAGAGCACTGGTACTTCTTATGATCCACACTCGATCCAACAGAGAGTGGTTACAATAATATAAGCTGCAGAGAAAGAACTTGACGTGTTAGAAGCAAACAAACTACAGTTTTGAATTCAGCTGAAATTGAACAGAAGTTGTGTTAAAAATTGTTACCCAGTGTAATTGTTGTTAAAATTACCTTCACATACATTTTATAGTAAAAATATATTTATATATTAAATTCTAATGTATTCTATATGTATTATTACTTCAATAAAATTTATAATTTGAAGCACTTGTTTTTCGTTATATTTTATATTTTCGATTGAAAAATAAACACAAAAATTTCAAGGTGGGGGTGATATTGTATAATACCCCCATCCCACTGTGAAAATAGTTTAGTTGACTAGGATATATTCTGTTTGTGTTAGATTTACATTTGAGTGTGAAAAAGTCATAGTGCTGACGAAGCAATTATTACACTTTTTCAATAAAATATGAAAATCACACAATTGAGTTTCTGTGTTCAATTTTGTCATAGATTTTTTATCAAATAGAGGCTACACCAGTTAATTACGAAAAGTATTTGTGATTCAAAAATCCATTTCTACAAAATACAATAATTATGATGGCTTGTAGATTTCCGCGATTACTATTCATGACGTCTACATCTTGATTTCCGGGCTAGAACCAAGTCTTCAGTACTGCTTCTTGTGCCGACGTTTCGTCTCCACTTGCATGGGCTATCTTCGGGATTCAACTGTTACTACTGCTTTCATTGTTACACTGAAACTATTTCAGTGCAATAACGACATAAAAATAACATAAATATGAAAATACAGGTGGTGAAACAGGCTTTGTGGATAATGCATTATTGATTTTCAAATTAGGGAAAGAAAGTAGGATTACCATGATATGAATTATTTTCACATAATAATGCGCTTTTACAATGACAAACTAAAATATTATAATTTTAAACACTTTATACACCGTATTCGAATGCAGAAATTTTTGAAAAAAATTCCTGTGCTTCGCGTGGGATTTGAACCTATGATCTCCCTTCCTTTTGGGATTGCGTTCTAACCACTAGACCAAGGAGACACTTAATTCAACTTTTTTCATGTGCCATAAATTGCATTATGGAGACAGTTATTAAATGAAAATCCGCGATAGATTATTAATTGCATGTAACTCTACGTTTTTACGAGGCTAAACTGAACAAGGCGTGCAATATTTTTTACTCTTTACATTTCCATGAAATGTTAAAATTTGAGTTTGACGTTTATGGAGGTTCACTTGTCATGTTTTTAAGAACATTTTTTTTCCAACACACTTCAATTTTTTTTTTGTTCTCAAGCAATATTTCTATGCTATACATACAATCCAAGGTCACACACAAAATGTTTTGTTATTTATAATATTTAAAATCAATATCTCTCCATTGAACGTGCAGTATTCTTGGCGTCGCTTTGTACTTAAAACTATGTTTACATTGGTTTTCTATTATCAATCTTTATTTAATATAACAGACAGCATCTTCACGAAACCGTCTTCCACTTAGATTGTAGTACACACAGCGAGAGCACGAATTTATTTGTGAAAGAAATTATTATATTAATTCATGTAATAAATGCCAGGTCATGCATACGCTGGGTATAAGATTTTATCCTGATGTTTGCCGTATAAATTCTTTGCACTACTTGAAAAACGAAATGAACGCCTACAGTTCCATGTTAATTTTATCTTTACGATTCATCTACGTTTCAGTTAAAGTTGGAACCACGAAAGTTTGCCGGTGTATCAATATATATACATGTATACATTCGTATTTTGCAGCGTGCAAAATACGAATGTATACCGGCATTTGTCTAATTTATCGGTAGTCACATGTGTTCAAGAAACAAATGGCGTAAACGTTATTCTAATAGAGTTACGCGCTACGTTTTGTCCAGAAATCGTGAAAAAATAAAAAGTAGATGTATGCAGAGCATGTCTATTATATATATATATATATATATATATCTGTGTGTATATACGAGGGTAGTTTGAAAAGTAGTGAGAATGGAAAAGAAAAACGAATTTTTTAAATACAAAATAATTTTTATTTTTCAATATATTCTTCTAAAAGAGCAATACATTTATTCCAACGGTGCTCCAATGCCCTTATGCCATCTCTAAAATGCGATTCCGGAAGGCTTGCAAAATACTCATTTACGAAGATGATAAGCTCGTCGTTAGACGAAAATTTCTTTCCACAAGGCGCATGCGGTACTATTTGGAAATGCAACTCGTGGATTTTGGACATCGCAACTGTGCTGGTATGCGAGGGAGCGTTGGCTTGGTGAAACAGAATCTCTATCTTTGCCATTCCTGGCCGTTTAGCACGAATCTCAACATTTAATTTTTGTAGAACTTCTGCATAATATTGTCCGTTTATTGTGGCACCTTTCTGAAGGTAATCAATGAGCAAAATGCCCTTTGAATCCCAAACAATTGATGCCATGACCTTGTTTGCCGATAAAGTGGTTTTCGCTTTCTTTGGAGGTGCAGAACCACGTTCTAACCATTGTTTCGACTGTTGTTTAGTTTCGGGTGTACTGTAGTGTATTCAAGTTTCATCGCAAGTAACAAATCACTTACAAAAATCAACCGGATTCCGCTTATAAAGGTCTAAACACTCATTAAAAATGCGCAAACGAGTGAACTTTTGATCAGTCGTAAGCAGTCGCGGCACCCATCTTTCCGAAAGCTTGGAAAGGCCCAATTCTTTCGTTAAAATGTGGTGTACGCGTTCTGTTGAAATGTTTACCATGTCTGCTATCTCTCTCACTTTGAGTCGTCGATCTTGCGTAATAATATTATGGATTTTTATAATCATTTCCTTAGAAGTCACGATTTTGGGTGCTCCAGAGCGCGCTTCATCAACACAGCTTGTTCTACCACGTTTAAATTCATTTACCCATCTACTTATTGTGGCGCATGATGGAGCAGATTCACTTAATGTTTCCCGTAACTCATCTTTTATTTCGGTAGCTTTCATACCCTTAATTACAAATTATTTAATCACCGCACGATACTCCGCTTTTTCCATTTTAACAAAACGACGTGTTGCTTCTTTTTCAATCAGCTGTCAAAAATAAACTAATCAACCGATTTATCTAAATATCCAAATGTAAACATATAAATAGGCAACCTAAATTACAGTGTATTTGTTTTACCAATTAGAGCGCCACCTATGTATCATTCCCACTACTTGTCAAACTATCCTCGTATATTTATATACTCAGGTTGTATTAATCGTAACTTTTAACATTAAACAATAAGCAACAGCAATATAAATATAGTATTTAATATGACATCCTCGCTTTGTGTCGATATCTTATTTCATACGACAGTGATCACGTGATCGGAAATCATTCCTGATTTCAACTATATTAAATAATTCCCTTACTTTCTATTCTATTGGCGAGCTCACAGATTATATATTAATTTACGTGCTGCACAATTAAAAACAGTTTTTAGTTGCACGATGAGGCTGTGAGCCATAAAGCAGTGAATAAAAAAACATTATGCAAAACGGGTAATTTCGAAAGCAATCAGAAAACCTCTCTGCTTATTCATTTCGTGTTTATGGTAAAGCCTGACGATTTAGACGGCGATTCAATGGAGTAGATGCACATTATTTCTTGTATTTACCGTATTCTTTAACAGGAGCTATTTACTCTAAATTGATACTACGGTTCTTAAGAAAAACTTAATGAATTACACATTCGATTTTATATGTACAAGCCGTAAGGTTTGAATGTGCGCGCGCGCGTTTACTGTTTTTGCTAGCCTTTATGTTAATAACATCAAGGTTTGCGGAATTATATACTAGTCAATCTGCATATAAATGAAGGAGACTATATTCTTAAATTAAAATTACGCTGTATAAAAACTTCATTAAAATATGAATAGTCTTGGGATTTATTATAAAGTGTTTTGATTTTCTTTCGGCTTTTTAAAAAAAAAAAACGAATTAAATTTTAAGACCTTTTCTATTTTGTCGTAAGCTTTTCAGCGTTTTATAAATGTTAAGATCTGGTTAAAGCAAATGAAAATTCGCGATTGACGACCCTATATACAGTCATTAATAGTGAAAATGATGCAGTGCTATAAAAATTATATATTGCTGTAATTATATAACAAAGAAATCGTTTTTGAGAAAGAATAATAAAAACTTGACCGGCGTAGTAAATAGAAGAATAGATCCTACCCATTTACACATTCAAAATTTCCACATTTTGAGAAGGTTTTCGAGTTTTTGTATTAAGCCAAGATAGGTAGATAAATTTGGAGTTCAAAATTGTTTTTAGAACTTTTTGAAATGCCAACGTGCGAGTATTCATTAATATACAATGACTTTCCAAAAATACCAATTTTTGGTTTTTGATTTTTGAAAAAACTGAGATTTTCCTCAAAATAAAAAATTTTGAATTTGGTGTTCATAATACATAGAAAAGTATTCGTGAAGTAACATGACTACCAACTCACTACCTTTTAATGTCAAAATCATTCAAACTCTAATGATTTACGCTTTCAAAGCGTTTACACATTGAAAAGTTCACATTTTCACATAGTTTTTTAAGTTTTTTTGTTAAACCAACATAACTAGATAAATGTTGGCATCGAAATCGTTTTTAGGACTTTTGGAAATATCAACGTGCGGGCATTTATGATTATCCAATATCTTTTCAAAAATACTAATTTTTGCGAGCATATAGAAGTAACAGGAAATAAATTAACTACCTTTTCCTGGCAAAATCTTTCAAACTTTAAAGATTTATACATTCAAAGCTTTAGATTTTCACATTCGAAAGTTCAAATTTTGACATAGTTTTTTATTAAACCAACACAATTAGAAACATGTTGATATATATTAATATACAACAACTTTTCAAAAATACCCATTTCTGTGAATCAAAAAAACTGATATTTTCATTAAAGAAAAAAGTTTCGAATTTATCCTTTCTAGTACATAGAAGTCCTGAAGTTAACAGAATACAAACTCACTAACTTTTTGTGTTGAAGTCATTCAAACTCTAAAGATAGTCTATTTACACATTCAGAAGTTCACATTTTGAGAACGTTTCCGAGTTGTTTTATTAAGTCAAAATAGCTAGATGAATTTGGAGTTCCAAACCGTTTTTAGAAATTCTGAAACTGATGCGAGCATTTATTATTATACAATAACTTTTCAGAAATTCTCATTTTTGCGAGCATACCTCTTTGAAGAAAATAAGATTCTCGTCAAAATAAAGAGTTTTGAATTTAGCCTTGACGTAATGTGGTGGCACAACATTAGGCATTTTCTTCAAATGTCGACTGAAATTGAATTTTATTCCAGGCTTTTGCTGCGCACTGTATGTATATGAAATGGCACAATGGTTTTTCGAAAAATATGGAAACATTTGACATATTTTGCAATTAATGCAATTATCTGTCAATTTGGCATCTAATCTTGAAAATTGGAGCATTTCTGGTTCGTTCTTATTGGTCTGGAAATGTTGATGATTTGGTTGCTAGAGTCACTACAGAAGATAAAAGTTCAACAAGATAAACTTGTAAATTTTTAACTAAATTTGGCTATAATATCAACGAGAAATTGTTTAAAGACCCGAATGTATAGTAAAGCGAAAAAAATGTAATAAAATCATAACAGATAGATTCGGCCGACACTTTTAGGAGCTTAACATCAATCATAAGGGCATTAGTAGGCCACAAGTTATTACGTCTTCGCTCGTGGTGTGATTTAAAATTTTCGACTGTCAACACTCACCTTAACGGTCGTCAGAGTTGATCCAGTGATAAAACAGTATCTTGAATTCTTAGACTCTCAAAATTAATTTTAAAACTTCACATAACATTTTTCATTCTGGAACTTTCAACATACGACTTTACAGTTACAAAGAAAAAAGACATTATTATGTTATGGTTCACCTACACAAGTCCAGTTATTTCAAAATAAACCAGTTCCATTATTCACTCTTATCAAAACACAGATAGTTGAAGAATTTTTATTATTTGCAACGCGACATAAATATCATTACAAAACTGTTACTATTCCACCTATGAGACGAAATAAGACGTAGAATATCTGTTTACAAAGCAATTTCTTTCAAGACACGTACAGCTTTGTTAAGCGCGCACTGCATCTATTAATTTTTCGTCATTATCAACAACACACCATTAACAACAACTTGACCGAGGATTGCTGTGTGTGTATCTTCCGAGGAAACGAGTTGCTGCACCGGTTGCGTTGCAAGCAAGATAATTTTCGTAGTGTCGTACTGTCAAGTATAGAAATATGTATGTATGTACCTGAGGAACACATAAACATGTTCCTAGATCATGGGACTTGGTCAATGAACCATAAGGAATTGCTCAGAAATAGAATACCCGACAGAAACCTGTAGTTATCTGCTTACTTAGTATTGTATTTCTGTTACGCTTCGGTAGTCTTGCATTCAGTCGATGGATCGATCCATTAAAAAGAATGTTGGGTCATTAAATATTTCTGGACTCTAATAAATTTCTACTTGTATTTCACGCTTATCGCGGCCTTTTTTTTATTTTATTGGGCGTGTGTTTGTGTGCAGGTGAATTAAGTAATGAGACTGGACTCATTTGTACATTAAACAATAACATGAATCGAAATTTTATAGGGTTATTAAATTATAGAAATCAAAAAGATGTTTTCTTGGTTTTCCTTTCATAATTTTTGGTGAAATTTCAAAGAATATAATTTTAGGATGTTACAATAAATACTTCAATTTTTCATTTTTTTCTTGAGGCAAGTTTATTATAAATACGTTTCTGTTTTGCGAATTTATTTAAATATGGAATTAATAAATTGATAGGTGGGATTGTACAAGGGTGTTATGAAATATTCTAGACAGAGAAACAGTTCTATTTCCACAGTAAATACAGTGTGCGACAAAAAAAATCGCACAGTAAAAATATAGATTTTTAAACCAAATTTTGTACAAACTTATTTATATTTACCTTGTGCCCCGTTTTGCCTAATTTTAAACAAGAAAATTCGTTCTTCTCGCCTTTATTTTGGATTAGTTTAGTTTTTAGAAATGGTCGTATCATTGGAATATTTCGTGAATATTGCTATGCAGATGCAGAAAAATGGTACAATTATTTATTGGAGAGCTGGTCTCAATAAGGTAGTCAATATCGTAGAAAAGACTTTCGATGGCTTTGAAGAACCAGCGAACAAGATGACAGAAGATTAAGCCTGCAGAAACGAATGCGCACTCATTGGCGGCGATGATATACAATATTTCGAAAGCGGTCGGATATACCCGAAGTCGAGATTCATATGCGTATGGTATGTGTATGAATGCCGGATTAGATTGATGATGGCGAATCGACGGCTTTCTTTGTTTGTTTGACGAGTGTTAATAGATTTCTTAACCGATTTTCGCCATTAGAATACACTGGCACTATTATTAAATGTATTGTTTGCAATATCAACATTTTACCGTAAAGTATTTTTGTGTGTAAAAGACATGTTAATAGCAAACAACACCAAATAAATGCTCAACGTGATGTACCATATTATAAAATTCTATATGACTTTATTTTTATGTTAAATGTGTGCAACATTCCACAAAATATTGTAGACGATGAAGGATTTCGAAATTTTTGGGGAAATACGTTCCGGAATGGAGATTGCCAACAAGAGACTAATGTGTAAATATTTAATACAAAATATAAGTAATCTTAGGATTTATCTGGGCTTTTTGAGGCCATAGATTAGTGACTTTTTTTTGTCTGGCCTTTGTTGTTTCCTCCCGGTGCTCAACTCCCATTGCTGCGATATCCTCCATGACTGCCTTTCATCATTTTTTCTCTTAGACAGAAGCTTCGCTTTTTTCTTCCTTCCAATATTCTCCAAGCTACATTTCTCACTGATCTTACTTCGTCCATGTCTTTAAGATATCTTAAGCAATTTTCATGTCGTTGTTTATCTCAAAAATTTCTTTGTTCGCCCTTGCCTCCTAACCCTTCTTTGTTCCTTGTCCTCCATTCTTTTTTTATTTATTGTACTATTACCAATCATAATTACGATAATTCCTTGGGATGTGTTAACTGAAAATCTATCCTCTCCTATAATAACATGTTGGAGTCTCTTCCAATGAGGACTCATCATTGAAAGATCTTCTATAATAACATGATGGAGTCTTTTCCAATGAGTTCACCTTATATTCCTTGCAAGTCTGCTGGCCACCCTCTTCTCAGCCTAGTGATATTGTGGTTCTAACAGAGCGTGTAGAAGGTTATTATTATGACTTTTCCAGCTTATTACGATGTTCTACGCTGTTTTTTGTGATCGTGCCTTTGACGAAGTCTTTATGAAGGGTTTGGTTCGATATGTACCAAGGTACCCGAAGTTGCCAGCTATCATCCGACATCAAGTTAAATTACAGCGGCTTATCGAAAGGAAGTATAACCCATCACCCGAAAGAGAGAATCTTTTATTCAAAATTACCATCAAATCAATCTGGAGCTACGAAATAGGACTATACTACCCCGTATTCCTTCCTTATATGTTACAAAAAGTATAATAGAAAAAGTTCAATAAAACCTTTGATATTTATGTTATTTACATGCTTCCACAATTATCAGTTTTTTTTAAAGCGGAAGCTTAGTATGGTCTACCATAAATACCTGTTTTATAAGATGCATTATCACGTCTTCAAAAAAGAAAAAAATTTATTTGAAATACGTAAAGAGTTCGTGAAAACGAAGGGCAGGTATCTGTAAAATACTTTTTCACAGAACTATAGAATCAATTTGGGAAGGTTTCAAGTTTGTTTTATGCTTAAAGAAGCATTCTACGTGTGGCTGAAGTTTCTACTTTCTTGAGATGCGAGGATGTGCGGAATACGTGACAGATTTTTGAATTTACTCGCAACCTCTTTCCTATATCAATGTGATATATACTGCTTTGGCCTTTTATATTGATCTACTCTTACTGAAATTCATCGTATGGTATTCGTGCTCTACTTTATCCCTTCTGGAAAGATCGACCATCCCTTGTTTCACGTTAAGCAAGTCGAAAATGAGGTAAAAATAAATAACGACTTTTTTTCCTGTAAATTTCTTTGAATTGGTTAAATTTCTTTTTCAATGCCAGATCCAGACCTGTTCTCGCAAACATGTTGCTGCTCGCAATAACAGGTATTTTTTAAAAGTTGTATATAACAAATGCTTGCGTGATTACACTTTAGAAGGTTTTAAAAAAGGACACCGAGGTGAGAAATATGCTCGCAAAAAAATGTATTTTTGAAAAGTTATTTTAAATTGACACTGCTCGTGTGATCACATTTTCGGAGGTCCTAAAATCGATTCTGGAGTCAAAATTTATCTAATTTGGCTTAATCCTAAGAAAATAAAAAAATTGAAAAATCGTGTCGAGGATATTAACTTCTTCTTTTTAAATATCTTGCCCTATAGAATATCTTTCGTTAATAGGAACAAAACCCAACATACCTACAGACACAAATGTTTAAGGCCAAAAAGTAAATATGAAATTTTACAATTCATAAGAAAACAATAAATAATTTAGATGTAAGTACATGGTATAAAAAACTACGATATAAAAACTACAAGAAACACGTACAGAGGTGAAAACACATCAATTTCCTCTATTTGTCCCAAATTTTCAGTGTGTATAAATTTATGTATGTGTAAGTAGCATCTCTAGTTTTGAATGATTTTATTTTTAACAGTAAACAATTTGTATTCTGCTAGTTTAGAACTACTCTTTTACATATTGCCAAAGGTAAATGCAAATCTTAATTTTTCAAAAGGCTCTGCTTGCGAAAACTGGTATTTTTTTTTTGTACAACTACAAATATTAGTTGGCCGACATTTTTAAAGGTCCTGGAAATGATTCTGAAGTTAAAATTTATCTAACTCTTTCGTTTTGTTGCCGGGATATTGATAAAGCCGAAAAGTCTTATCAAAATGAGAATTTCCGAAGGGTGTAATTGGATTATTTATAAATTTGAAATAATTTTGCAATTAACTATGGAAAATTTGTATTCTGCTAGTTTAGAACTACTGTTTCACGTAGTGTCAAAGCTAAATTCAAGGTTTTTTATTTTTTCGAAAATCTCAATTTTCCAAAGGGGTATATCCGCAAAAATTGGTATTTTTGAAAAGTTATTGTACATTTACAAATATTGGTAAGCCGATATTTTTGAAGGACCTGAAAATGATTCTGATGTTAAAATTTAGCTAACTCTTTCGATTTGATGCTTGGGTATTGGAAAAATCGAAAAGTCTTACCAAAATGAGAATTTTGGATAGGTGTAACTGGATTATTTCTAAAGTTGAAATAGTTTCGAAACTAACTGTAGTAAATTTGTATTCTGCTAGTTCAGAACTACTGTTTCACGTAGTACCAAAGCTAAATTCAAGGTTTTTTATTTTTTCGAAAATCTCAATTTTCCAAAGGCGTATATCCGCAAAAATTGGTATTTTTGAAAAGTTATTGTACATTTTCAAATATTGGGAAGCCAACATTTTTGAAGGTCCTGGAAACGATTATAGGGTTAAAATTTATCTAACTCTTTTGATTTGATGCTGGGATATTGGAAAGATCGAAAAGTCTTACCAAAATGACAATTTTGGATAGGTGTAACTGGATTATTTCTAAAGTTGAAATAATTTTGCAATTAACTGTCGTAAATTTGTACTCTGCTAGTTCAGAACTACTGTTTCACGTAGTACCAAAGCTAAATTCAAAACTTTTTATTTTTCCGAAAATTTAAATTTTCCAAGCAGAAAAGCAAAATTGGTATTTTTGAAAAGTTATTGTACATTTTCAAATATTGGGAAGCCAACATTTTTGAAGGTCCTGGAAACAATTCTGAAGTTGAAATTTATTTAACTCTTTCGATTTGATGCTGAGATATTGGAAAAGTCGAAAAGTCTTATCGAAATGAGAATTTTCAAAAAGTGTAATTGGATTATCTCTAAAGTTGAAATAATTTTGCAATTAACTGTAGAAAATTTGTATTCTGCTAGCTCAGAACTTCCATTTTACATATTACCAAAGCTAAATTCAAAACTTTTTATTTTGGCAAAAATCTCAATTTTCCAAAACTCGCAAAATTGGTATTTTTGAAAAGTTATTGTACATTTACAAATATTGGTAAGCCGACATTTTTGAAGGTCCTGGAAACGATTCTGAAGTTAAAATTAAATTCTTTCGATTTGATACCGGGCGATTGAAAAGGTCGAAACAAACATACGTTGGAATTAAAAAGAAATATAACAAAATCTAACGGAAAAAAGAAACAAAACGTAACTTTTATGGTAATGAGTGATTCTTTTTTTAGCCACACAGCATAATGTATACTTAAGAATGTAATCGCATACTAGGAAACGTAGTGAATAAACAATTTTTTATTATTTCCAAGTAAGACTGAAACGACCAAAAAAGCACAATAAGAATTAAAAATCAGACGATTGAAAGAAGGAAAAAAAGAAGAAAATTTCCTTTTTGATTATAAAAAAATCAATCTTTGAGCGTATCTAAATGATGTTAGAATCGTTGTAATGCTAATGTTCGATCGCTGTTAACCCTGGGTAGTGCGACAGACAGTAGCAGTAGTTGAGCCCTGAAGATGTCCCATACGAGTGGGTACGAAACGTCGGCAGTTATACCAGAGACGCGGTTCCAGCCCGGTAGCCCAGAAGCAGATACCTTGGTAGTATTATTTGTTTAAATACAGCAATAAATGAAAATTTAAATAAATTCCATTTTAATCTTACGTAAAGAAATAAATTCCATAGACTAGAATACACTTTACTTATAAATAAACTATCTATACGACCTTTCAGTCAAACTGAGTTATTAATATACAATGTTGCATTTGCACCAATTCAAAAATTAATTTATTTTCAATTAACATATCCCATTCATAGATTTATGCATTTAAATAGAATTGCCCGATTTGAATTATGAATTTTATGCCCGAATAAATGATGAAATTTTCATATTTGATGTGATCAGTTTGAATAGCATTGTCAGAAGATGACAGTGTGTAGGTCCGCGATATCGATTATTACCCCTTTTCTTTCGCGTTTCCCCTTATTTGTTCCATTCTATTGTCTTGCGTCACATAAATTACGATTGCAAATATTGAAGAGACTCGCGCCATTTGTCATTTCCTTCGTTCGTCTCGCTTCATTTTATTATTATTTTAGGGCTTGTATTGGGTTGGCAACTAAGTACTTTCGGTTTTTACTGATAGAGAGCGTTACTTTATTTTTTGTATAACGTATGTTAGTGCTGTACTTTACCGTTTGTCGCGTGATACTAGTCACATTGACGTAACTTCAGAAGCAAGTAGTGCGTGATTTTTATTAAAGCTATTAGCTGTGGGTTAATTTTAAATGGAGTGCAGAAACGAACATTTTCGACATATTTTACTATTTTACTTCCGTAAAGGAAAGAAAGCTGCTGCGGCTCATAAAAAGATATGTGAAGTTTATGGTGCTAATTGCTTAACAGAGCGCACGTGTCAGAAGTTGATGATGACCAAATCAAAGTCATAATTGAAGAGGATCGTCATATAACTGTTTGAGAGGTTGCGGGAGGCTACATGTATCGCACACAACAATTGAAAAACATTTAAAATGTCTTGGGCTAGTTAACAAGCTTGATATTTGGGTACCTCAAGAATTGAAAGAAATTCATTTAACACAAAGAATCAACTTTTGCGATATGCACCTTAGACGAAATGAAACCGACCCTTTCTTAAAAAGAATCATCACTGGTGATGAAAAATGGGTCCTGTACAGTAATATAGTTCGAAAACGATCATGGAGCAAACACGATGAACCAGCTCAAACCACATCGAAAGCTGAATTGCATCCAAAAAGATCATGGTGTCAGTTTGGTGGGATTACAGAGGTGTTGTTTTTTTGAGCTGCTTACAAGGAACCAAACGATCAATTCTGATGTTTTCTGTCAACAATTAATAAAACTGGATGAAGCAATCAAAGAAAAACGGCCAGAATTGTCAAATCGGAAAGGTGTAGTTTTCCACCAAGATAATGCAAGGCCTCTTTGGCAACTCGTAGGAAACTATTGGAGCTTGGCTGGGAAGTGATGCCACATTCCCCATACAGCCCTGATCTAGCACCATCTGATTACCATTTATTTCGAAGTTTGCAGAATTCTTTGAATGGTAAAACTTTCACAAATGACGATGAGATGATCTTCACTCGCACCTGGTTCAGTTTTTTGCTGATAAGGACCAGAAATTTTATGAGCGCAGAATCATGCAGCTGAAAAAAAGATGGCAAAAGGTCATTGAACAAAATGGAAAATATATAATTGATTAAAAACTATTCTTTGTTTAAAATAGTGTCTTATTTTATACTACAAAACCGAAAGTACTTAGTTGCCAACCCAATATTTAGAAATATCAAAGGCTCTAGTTCATTCATCAATATGAATCTGGTGGTTGTTGGTATATTGGAGTCGAATTTGTAAATTGTGTTGAAAATGACAAAAAAGCATTAAAAACAATAACACTGGAAAATCATTACCGGTTTTTCTAAGATGTTGCTAGTCTTAAGTATGCAATGTTATGATTTGACACATATGTCATTTTATTCTACTGACATCAAGCTTCAAAGCCATACATGTTATATTATGTCAAAATAACATCGTCATAGTTTTATACCACTTTGAAAATGTTGAGTTTCGTACCTGAAAAAATGCATTTAAGGTACGTATTACTTTTCTTATTTAATCAAAAGAAAAAAGCTGCAGAAGGTCATCGTTTGCTGGCAAAAACTTACGGTGACCATGCTCCAAATCATAAAAACATGACTTCGATGTGCAAGACAAAGAACGTTCTGGTAGACTGAAAAAGTTTGAAGATGCGAAACTGCAGGAGTTACTGGATGAAGACCCAGCCCAAACTCAAAACAATTGCCAGAAGCGTTAAATGTGGCTCAAGAAGCGATTAGCACCGATTAAGGGGCAAGGAAAAAATTTCAAAAGATGGATAGATGGGTGCCGCATCAATTGAATGACAAGCAAATGGAAAATGGAAAAATCGTCTGCGAAATGCTGCTTGAAAGATATGATCGAAAGTCATTTCTGCATTGAATAGTGACAAATGATGAACAGTGGATTTATTTTGAAAATCCTAAGCGCAAAAAAACATGATTATCACCTGAGGAAGCCGGCCCATCGACCCCAAGGCCAAATCATTTTGCTCACAAGACAATGCTCTGCGTTTGGTGGGACAGAATAGCGTGGTGTATTACAAGCTGCTGAAACCTGGCGAAATAGTTAATAGTGATCGCTACCGATAACAAATTATCAATTTGAACCATGCATTGATAGAAAAATGTCCAGAATGGGTTGGAAGACACGGTAAAGCGATTTTACAGCACGATAACACCCGTCTCATACAGCAAAACTAGTCAAGAAAGCGTCGAAAGAACTTGGGAAATAATAGCGCACCCGCCGTACTATCCAGACATTGCCTCGGACGACTATCGCTTTTTCGCATCGACTGGGCATGCGTTTGCGGAGCAGCACTTCGCTAATTCCGAAAAAGTTAGAAAATGGCTCCCTGAAAGACGGGCAAGATGTGTAGAATCAAATGGCCAATACTGCGAATAAATACATTTTTCAATTCTTTTGAAAATTATGTAGTTTTTTTACGAAAAAAAAGGTAGTGACTTTCCAATACACCAGGTAATTTATTCTACTGTCTAGCTCATTTTCAAGTCGAATAAAATGCTAGAGGAATCGTCTTTTTAAAATTGTTCAGACATCGGTTCGGACACTTGATAATTTCAAGGAGCATACATATATACATACATATATACATACTTTTCAACAAACCCTCGTACGTACTAATGTTGCTAACATATCAGAAGCAGTGCTAATAATATTCGACTATAATATACATATACAAATCGAAAAAAAAACTTGAAAATAATCGTTAGCGACAACCTATTTATATTACAAGTAAGTCATTTCTATTTATAAATATGTAAAACTTTTTTTGCCAATAAAAAATTCATTCCAATTGTTATATAAGATGAAATATTTTTACTTAAGTAAGACAACTCAACGCTGCATGCTGCTATACATTAAACATTAGGATTACTTAAATATTTAATTTCATTTTATGCGTTTCTTTTTGAACAAGACTCTTCGTTAAAGTGAATACCCATGAACAAAATAGCCCCTGAAATACTATCAAAACTCCCCAAAAAAAAAATAGTACCACACGAAAGAGCCAATTATTACAAATTAAAGTTGATGCAGATGGACGGAATTGAGGGACAATTATTGAGGCAAATAGGGAGACTCTATTCTCCGGATAGGGAGCGCAAAATACAAATGTGTTAGTTATGCACCCTACATTTGACTGTAATTAGTATGTGACCGGCCGACCGTGTCTCATTCGATGTACAAATAGGATTTTTAATTTGCAAAAGAGATGTTCGTCTGCGTCATCACTTTCGACCACGTTAATCCCAGTCGGAACAGACCGCATCACCGTTACTATATTGCTTTCAACAAGTCAATAAAGTCCTCTTTTTCCGGATAATGTTTCCACTGTTTCTGAACGTTCTTGTACAATGATTTTGCCATTTTCCAGACGCAATCCTGGAAATTAAATATGACCTGAAATTTCCATGCAAATTTTTCAGAACCGGTTTATATGTGAGTATCTAATAAATACATTTTTCCACTTCGCCCATACATTTTGAAAGCAAATTTCGTTTCTTTTTATTTCCACTTCTGCATTGCATAAAAAACATGATTCCATGATTCATAACAATTGATATTTATGTGAACGGAATTGTAATATTGAATTTAAATACTTTAACTGTTGCAACAGTAAAAAAAATCTCGTTTCTTCCAGTGAAAATTGTTTTATCCTCAAACAGGATAGTGCTAACCAAACTTGAATACTTTCTCCAATTTGCAGGTGCGGTACTTTCTGCAACCCATACAATATTAAAATAATGGATGATTCATTATGATGTACCTTTTTCAACAGAAATTTTTTGACAGATAAAGCGTGAGCCGTGTCAAACTTTCAAGCTATTTTAGTTAGGTATTGTGTGATATTTTCTTATGGAAAGACTCAGCCCGGTACAGCGACTACAAATTATTCAGTTGTATTATGAAAATCAACGTTCCACGAGAAATGTGTTTGGTGTGCTTAAAGCAATTTATGGTTTACGTAATCGGTCCACCTAACGCCCGATTCGCTATACCATCGAAAAATTTGAAACGCAATTTTCATCATTGAATAATACGCGACCAAATAGACCATATCCAGCTGAGAGTTTACGCGATGACAGTGAAGACGTAGATTTCAACAACTTGGTTTGTATTCCACATATTGAAAGTGGTCGACCTTTCGAATCGTCAACGTTTCACCTTCATGAACATTTAGCTGTTAAGAAGCTATGTTCACGTTGGGTACCATATAATTTGACGACCGCTCAAACAAGGACTCGCGTCGATTGGTGCCAAGAGATGCACAAAAAATATAATGGCGGTGCTTCAGAGAACATTTATAAAGTCGTTCACAAGTGCTGAATCTCTACGTATGAGCCCGATAATAAACAGCTATCGACTGTGTGGGTATTCCAAGATGAGCCAAAACCAACAAAAGTTCGCGCTCGAAGCACCGGCCACGTTGCAACCGTGCCTTTAGAGTTGTAGAACGGTCAGTTCCGAATGGTACATGACTATTTGTTTGCCAAAAGTTTTTGAAGAAATAAGGAAAACAAAGCGAAAACAACAGATCATTCTCCACCATGACAATGCGAGCTCCCACAGGTCGGTTCAAAAAATTGAATATTTGACCGGGCAAAACATTGAATTAATGAGTAGTCCGCCGTACAGCCCTGATTTAGCAACCTATGATTTCTTTTTGTTCCCACATGTGAAGAATAAACTTCGTGGTCAACGGTTTTCTACGCCGGAAAAGGCAGTCGAGGCATTCAAAATTCATGTTTTGGAGATACCGCCTTCACAGTGGCAGCAATGCTTTTCGGATTGGTTTAAACGAATGCAAAAAAGCGCTGATTTTGAAGGAGAATATTTCGAAAAGCAGTTAAACTTTTTTTTGATAATAAAAAAAATTATTTTTGTTTGCTATTCCCGAAATATAAACAGCTGTCCTCGTATTATGAGTCACCATAGAACGTCGACACAGAGTTTTGCTGCAATTTCTCTTGTACTTGTAAAACGACTAACTTTAATGATACCTCTCTATTAGTCATAGGTAACTATTAGACACCTCATCTATATTTTCATTAGTAATTCCTGCATTATTCAAGTTTATTTAAATAAAAAATCATGCAAATTTGCCTCTTGTTTAACATCATTTACATAGTATGCTGCGAATGTATATTACAATGACATAATATAAATATTTCAACAATGTATAAACTTTTTTTTGCACTAACTTAATAACATTCCAGTGTTAATATCTTTATACTGTCAAGGTCTTTAATTTTAGTTTAAAATTTACCATGACGACGCTTAAAGTTCAACTAATCGAAATTCGTTACACCTTAAGTAACAACAGCGCATTACTAATCAATACAGTAATGAACAAAATAAAAGGCAAAACCAGTGAATAAATTGGTAATTCTTTGTATACGTAGACACATTAATTGGTATCTATAACATGGGCGAAATTCTTATTGGCAGCAGGCGGTAGAGAACAATGTACAACCTTGAACTTGTACTTTAGACTAAAGTGTTAAGGCGATGCCAATTTAATAATTAGATTGTGGAAAGAATGGAGTGCGAAAACAATACAATTAAAATAACTTAATCGAGAAAGCGACAGAACCAGAACAAAAGAAACTTGAGATGTATTTGTGTCGATGAGGTAACCGTTTATTCACGCCTTTTTGTTAATAAACCAGTGGTACATTTATGCAATCGGCGGTTCTTTCATTCTGTAAAAATATTTTTAGTTGTTAATTTAATAGATTTGTTATTCGAGTGATTCTGATTAATTATCATCCTTATTTGGAACTGCAATAAATATTTTGTAAGACAAATGGGAATTTTATTTGGATCCTATGTCAAAGTAAACCGGTAATGTAACTTAAATCACTTAAGGTTGAATATATAACCCCATTCCACAATAATTTTCGTATTCTGTATATGTATTTCGACAACTAAGTTGTCATCATCAGTAGATAATTAATCACAGTGTCGTATCTGGAAACCACGGCAAAATCCGCACAAAACAAATTCCGTGTACGATCTGCACCGTCGAAAAAATTTTAAAAAAAAATCTGCTAATGAAGACAACTTAGTTGTCGAAATACGTACACAGATTACGAAAATTATTGTGGAAATGGGTTGTATATCAGCCTTAAGTGATTAAGTTAATCGACCACGTTTACAGGTGTCCAAAGTTGACGTGTCAGAATATTATTTTACATTGGAAAAAATTAAATAAAAAAAAATTAAATACCGAAACGAATTCATGAACGATTGTTTAAAGTGTATAAGGACTTTTCACCTTTATTTTTAACAGAAAAAAAATGAGTTGATGAATTTAGATGTGGTCGTACAAGTCTTGAAGACGATTCACGTGAAAGACGTCTAAAAAGTGCATCAACACCAGAAATCGCAGCGAAAATACAGGGTATGGTTTTGGAAGATCGTCGATTAACCGACACAGATTTAGTAGAAGCCCTAGGCATCTCATTAGGCAGTGAACCATATTTTGACTGTAGTTTTGGGTTTCAGAAAGCTGTGTTCAGAATGGGTGCAGTATTCGTTAACAGTTGAACAAAAACACATTCGAATGCGACTTTCTCAGCAATGTTTGAAGCGTTTTAGAAAGAATAAAAAAGATTTCGTGCATCGTTTCATCACTATGGACGAGCCTTGGGTCTACCGCCATGAACCCCAATCAAAACAGGAGGCTAAGGAGTGATGTGAAAACGGTACTTTGGCTCCGAAGCGAGTTATGGTCCAGAAATCGGGCAAGAAGGTGTTAGCATCAGTTTCTTGGGATGAGAAAGGAATTTTGTCCATGAATTACCTCCAAACTGCTAAGACAATAAACCCGGATTATTATTATAAACTTTTGGATCAGCTGAATGTAAAAATTCGCGAGAAAAGACCTGGTTTACACGTGAAAAAAATCATTTTTCGTCAAGACAACGCACCCTTTGATACAGCTCAAAAAACAATCGCAAAAATCAGTGAATTAAAGTACGAATTGTTACAACATCCACCCTATTCGCCAGACTTAGCTCCCTGATTTCTGGCCGTTCTCACATGTCAAGAAATACGTGCGTGGAAAACGGTTTTTATCCAACGAAGAGGCAATAGCAGCAGTCAAAGCGTATTTCGACAGTCTTCCGGAGATTCTCACTTCAGGGATGGAATCCATAAATTAGAAGATCACAGGAACAAGTGTATTGAAGTTCAGGGAGGTTATGTTGAATAATAAAATGTACTTCAAACCATAAAATCGGGTTTTTCTTTCTCAAACGACAAAACTTATTGGACAACCTGGTATTTGAAAAATTAAAGAAATAATATTTTACTGCACGGCAGGTGCCGAAAAAAAATCACATGGTTATATTCATTGAATTAAGTACCGTCCAAACTTCAAATATCCGACGACATTAAGTTAAAAACTAACTTTTAACTAACTTCAACTAAGTGGCTCATAGTGAAACAAACGCGTCATGACTCGAATTCGATTTCTGGTGAACAGACAGACGGAGCGACGTTCCATTTTTAACTTTGGCACATAAAAATCGAACGAAGAATAGATAAATTTCAATTCAAATTAGAAATCGCCGTGACTTAAGCGAAATGACACGTACATTAAAGTGCACTTAGAACTTTGACGGTAAATCCGATAGTGCGGAGCGATTGATATTGTGGCATATGTTCTTCGGCGATGCCTCTTGAAATTGTTTTAGTTGCCGATATGTAATGCACGAAACCTTCTAACTATAGTTTTAATCTCTTATAAATAAAGGCTGTTTCAAACTGCGCGGTTTTTTAAGAATAAATAAAATATAGATGGTGCACTGAATTTGTTTGGGTATGTGGGCATTTAAAAAGTGTGATGTGACATTTATAAAAATGGCTTCCTACACGGTACAACAAAGCGTTCAAGTTGTTGAATTATTTTATGAAAATCAGCGTTCTGTGAAAAGAGTTTTTAGAAAATTACGTGAATTTTATGGTTTACATAATCGTCCATTTGAAAGCACTATTGGACGAATTATTAAAAAATTTCAAGGGACTGGTTCCGTGGAAGATCAAAAACGTGAAAAATACAGTCGTAGTGGTCGTTCACAAGAACATATTGGTTTGGTTCGTGAAAGTGTTGCTGAAGATCCTGAAATGTCCATTAGACGACGTTCAAAACAACTTGGACTTAGTGGATTAACAACATGGCGTATTTTACACAAGGATTTAGCTCTGAAGGCACATAAGGTTCAAATAACATAGGAACTGAAGCCATTAGATCATTTAAAACGTCGTTCATTTGTCAATTTCATCATTGAACAAGCAGCTGCTTTTTCTCAAACAATAATGTTTTAAGACGAAGCACATTTTGAACTTGGTGGCTATGTTGATAAACAAAATTGCCGTATCTGGGGTGAGGAAAATCCACGAATTATTCATGAAAAACCTATGCAACCTGAACGAGTTACTGTTTGGTGTGCATTATGGTCAGGTGGTGTAACAGGACCTTACTTCTTTGAAAATACTGCTGGTGAAGCTGTAACTGTCAATGGTGATCGATATCGTCGGATGATAACCGAATTTTTGTGCCCTGAATTAATGAATATTGATCTAGAGGATATGTGGTTTCAACAGGATGGCGCTACACCTCACTTTGCACACGAATCAATTGATTTATTGAGAGAAAAGTTTCCTGGACGTGTAATCTCAAGAAACGGTGATGTTAATTGGCCACCAAGATCATGTGATTTGATACGGTTAGACAATTTTCTTTAGTGTTATGTGAAAAGTCAGGTTTATAAAAACAATTCACAATCAATTCCTGCTTTGAAAGATGAAATTATTCGTGTCATTGGTGAGATAGAGCCTCAAATATGTCAAAATGTTATTGAAAATTTTAACAAAAGAGTGGACGTCTGTGGAGCTGCAAGAGGAGGCAATTTGGCAGATATTATTTTTCGCATATAAATGTCATAACTGATACTTCAATTATCAATAAGAAGTTTTTGAAAGTGAATGCAAATTATGTGTTTCATTTATTCTTTAAAAAAACCGCGTAATTTGAAACATCCTTTAGATTACCAAATGTGGAATACTGCATTTTAGTAAGTTTTCCAAATTTGTTTATATTTATGGTAGTAAATGTAAAAGCAATTGTAATTAGCAGTTTTATCGATTGCATAACATACACTACATAAATTTGAGTCAAGTCGATTTGCCTTGTACATTCCTGTAACTTACCTAGCAATGAAAACAATAGCTAATAACAATAATTTTTAAGTGTCAAATAGTGTCAATTAAAAAAATGCAAGATTTTTGCAGCTTTGGTAACAGTTTGAAAATTGTAAAATTAACATCTTAAGAACACGAAAGTTTTATAAAATTTTTGTTTAAAAAGAGAAATGGCTCAAAAATTATCTATCAACAAATGACTGTTCTACATTTTAAAATATAATTCTGGTCGAAGAAATTTCGATGAGAAAGGAAAATCCATTAAAGACGATCAGGTAGCTAGATGCAATAATTAAAAGAAAGTTGGATAACTAATACTTAAATCTTAGCATTTTTAATTGTTAAAAACAAACAAAAAATAAAGTTTGAATTTCATTTGTTTTGAAAAGATTGATTACTAAACTGAAATAATTACGTAGACTATAACGTACCGCTTTTAAGACTTTCAGCAGAAAGGAAAACAACTTCGTAGGCGTACAACTTAGTCATACACAAAAGATTAATGATGAAACAACAAGAGGTTCAACGTTATTAATTTATATATTTCCACTTGTATTTCACAATTTTAGTTAAAAGATTTGGATATTTACCCATGAGTTATGCTATTTAAGATAACAAAATTTACATTGAAGAATCCTTTTATGTATCCACACACGAATAAAACATGAAAGAATATATGTACAAACTTATCTCGGATGTTTGCGACTCCGCGATTTTCAGTAGTTTCTATGTACATACATTGCTTTTTACTTTACTGAAGTCGATACTTCAAATACAAATAAAAGGAAAGCGTATTAATCTATGCAAAATTTATACGGGCTGTAGGTTATTTCTTATGTAAGCGAGATATTGTTAGAAAGTCGGTTAATTAATAAAACGTATGTTGTATTCTCATCTGTTTTATTTTTTTGGGAATACTCACTAAGAAACGCACTCATTGGCGGCAATGATATATCAGGTTGCTACAAATGTAATGTCCGTTTTTTCCTTCAGTCTGAACTGAATCGCACCTGTGTGAAGGCGTGTATGTTTTTGGTGAAAATTATTATTGTATTTGTAGAAAAGGGTATTTATTTTGAAGTGTGTACCTGTTCCATTTCTTGGAAAGATTAATACACCTGTCCTTGTCTCGCCTATGGAAATGCTGTCGGCAAGAGATATTCGGGCAATTTACCTCTTTCAATTTAAAAAGGGATTAAATGCAGCTGCAGCAACGCGAGAAATTAATCAGACGTTCGGTGAAACCACGTGTAATGAACGCACATTACGGCGATGGTTTAAAAAATTCAGCGAGGGAAATTTTGATTTGGAAAATGAGCCTCGCGGATATGCGCGTAGCACCGTTAATGACGACGAGCTGCGTGGAGCAGTTGAAAGTAATCCGTCGACAACAGTGCGTAGCCTTGCAGAAATATTTCAAGTGTCCATTGCCACCATTAGTCGTCACCTTTCTTCTATTGGCAAAGTGAAGAAACTCGATCGATGGGTGCCGCACCAATTAACGGAAGCCAATAAGCTCCGTCGATTAGAGGTGGCTACCTCTTTGGCTAATCGACAGAAAGTTGAACCGTTTCTTCATCGAGTGGTAACGTGTGACGAAAAGTGGATACTTTATGATAATCGGAAACGGTCAGGACAATGCTTAGATCGAGGTGAAGCACCAAGACAGCATGCACGAGCATCACTTCACCCGCGAAAGATTATTGTGACTGTATGGTGGACCAGTAAGGGTATTGTGCCGAACTGGAAACTATGCATGGAAAATTGAGCCGCTTGCAGCCCTCACTAGTAAATAGACATAGACCCATACTTCTTCATGATAATGCAGGACCTCATGTTGCACGACAGACAATCCAAAAACTTTCGGAATTCGGTTACGAAATTATTCCTCACCCACCTTATTCACCTGACCTTTCGCCAACTGATTTTCATTTTTTCCGAAGTTTAGACAATCACTTAAAAAATAGGGACTTCCCTGACCGGGAGTCTGTAATAGCAGTGTTTGAGTAATATGTGAGCCGTCAAAACCTAGGTTTCTTTTCAAAGGGAATTTTTCAGCTTCCAGGCCGTTGGCAACAAGCTATTGATGTAAATGGAGACTATTTTGCAGAATAAATATTTATATTTTTTTAAATTTAGACTTTTTTTTTCCTTACAAAATCGGACATTTCATATGTAACAACTTGATATTTCAAAAGCGGTCGGATACACCCGAAGTTGAGATTCATATGCGTATGGTATGTGTATGAATGCCGGGTTAGATTGATGATGGTGAATAGGCGGCGTTCTTGGTTATGTTCGACGAGTATTAACGTCGCTAATAAAAGGTTTTCAACGTGGCACTCTCTTCCGTTACATTCGGCTTCTCTTCAAATACTTTTTATGTTTTCTAAATTACTTCCTTTCCAGGATCAAATTATATCTGTACGGCTATCCTCTCCAATTATTCATGAATTTTAACTTATTGTACTTGTAACAGTTCTTTGATCTCATTTAGAATATTTGTACGTCTATATCTCGGTACAATTTCAGTTCAGGCTATTTTCTACATTTTTTCTTCGACTTGCGCTATAGTTTTCGCGATAAATTTTCCTTTTTGGTCTAAGGGATTCTTTTTGTTTGTGTAGTGGTGTCGCGGATATTACCAGATTATACAATTCATCTTTGTAAAAGTATCGAATGTTTATTTTTTGAAAATTTACTGAGTTCGTTTTACATTTATGGCTTACAATAGAGAAATATCATAAAAATGAAGTTGACAAAAACTTTTGGGATGTTCGATGTTAGAATGTTTAAAAATTCTTGTGTAGTTATAAATAATAACAGTTCTCATATTGTTACGAGGGTGGCCGTTTATATTTCGGGCACTGGCAACACTGTTAGTGTTGCCTCCGATCTTATGATTGCATCGTCAACTCATTTTTGACAATATATTTGCTTTGACAGTTTTATAATCCGGTCGGTATTTCTATTGTTGACATTAACTTGAAAATTTTATGTCAGCGAAAAAATTGAATTAATTCGCGAACATTTTCGTGCAATATTTGTCATAACTTTCGGCGTGGATTATCTCAACAAGATTGCATCGACGAGTTAAATTCTCTACATGGTGTTGAAGCACCATCGAATACTACAGCATATCGATGGTATAGTGAATTCGAACTTGAACGGTGTTCTTTGGACGATGAATTTCGTGGAGGTCGTCCCACAAATGTTGTTATGTCGGAAAACATTAATGCAGTGTCAGAATTGATAATTCAAGACCGTCATGTGACATACCGTGAGATCAAGGCATCTCTAGGTATTAGTAACACCAGTGTGCATAAGATCCTGCATGAACATTTAGCCGTTAAGAAACTATGCTCACGTTGGGTACCACATAATTTGACAACTGCTCAAAAAAGGATTCGTGTCGATTGGTGCCAAGAAATGCACAAAAAATACAATGGAGGTGCTTCAAATAGTTATAAAGTCGTCACAGATGATGAATTTTGAATCTACACGTATGAGCCCGATAGTAAACAGAAGTCGACTGTGTGGCTTTTCCAAGATGAGCCAAAACCAACAAAAGTTATTCGCACTCGAAGCACATCAAAACAAATGGTGGCCCATTTTTCCGGAAAAACCAGTCACGTTGCTACCGTGTCTTTAGAGTTGTAGAACGGTCAATTGCGAATGGTACACAACTACTTGTTTGCCAAAAGTTTTTGAATAAATAAGAAAAACAAACCGAAAACGACCGATCATTCTCCACCATAACAATGCGAGCTCTCACAGGTCAGTTCAAACAATTGAATATTTGACCGGGTAAAACATTGAATTGATAAACCATCCGCCGTGCAGTCCTAATCTAGCACCTTGTGATTTCTTTTTGTTCCCATACGTGAAGAATAAACTTAGTGGTTAATGGTTGTCTACGCTGGAAGAGGCAATTGAGGCATTTATAGCTCATACTTTGGAGATACCGCCTTCACAGTGGCAGCAATGCTTTTCGGATTGGTTTAAACGAATGCGAAAGTGCATTGATTTTCAAGAAGAATATTTTGAAAAGCGATAAAACTATTTTTGATAACAAAAAATTTTTTCCTATTCCCGAAATATAAATGGCTACTCTCGAGTTTTTTAACGTTGTTAAACGGAAGTAAACATTCTTTATCATAGTAAGATGTTCACATTTCATGATACTCAACATTCAAGAGGTGCACGAACACTATGACTGAAACGTATATTGTGAGCTAACTGTTTTTGTATTTAATCATCATATTTACAGTACTTGCAATGTATAATAGAATTACGGTTTTAATAATGGACTAAAACGAGCAATTCTTCAGTGAGTTCACGTAAAAGTGCATGAACATTAAAAGAATTGTATAGAAATGTATATATTACTTTTTACTAGAAGTATTTTTCAGTTATTTAGATGAGTAAATTCTCTGAAAAAGTATTATTGTATCATGTCGTTTGGACATAAACAATTGCGCACTTTATACATATCTAAGTCGATAATTTATGATGTACATATTTGGTAAATTATTAATACCTGATTAAATATGTATATTATTTTGTATGTAACATTTACATATCCTCTCTGTTACAAACTAGTTTCGAAGAAAACAATGAAGTCACATTTAATTACGTATCTCTAGTAAACATTTTACACAACTTAAGTATACAAAATGAATCATTCTGTCATAAATAAATACTAACGTGTCCACGAAATGCTTTTATTTTTAAAATCTATCGCGAGATGTCTACATATTCAAAATAATCTTTCCTTTCGTTGGTCGTTTTTTTTCTAATTATGATCTTTACTCTTTTTTATTCAGAGTTTCGACCGTTGAGTTAATAAAACATTTAATTTATATTAACGACGTTTATTAATATTATTAAAAACCTTAGTCTAGATATAATATAGAATAGAATAGAAAAAAACTGGCATACAATAGAGGAACACACTTCGCTACTACAAAGCGAGTTCATAATTGCCGTTAAACTACGAGGGAGCGTTTTTATATTCGCGGAATGGGGGACAAGGGGTGGAAATAAAAAAACCAAATTATTTTTCTTTTTCAATATATTCACCTGCAAGACGGATACATTTTTACATCTTTCAATTAATTTATTTATACCCTCATAAAAAAATGATTTCTCTTTATCTGCAAAATACGCCGAAACTGCCTCCTTGACTTCATCATCGGCAGTAAATTTTTTACCCCGCAGCTCTTTTTTCATTTTCGGAAACAGGTAATAATCACTCGGGGCCAGGTCTGGGCTGTAGGGTGGGTGATTCACAATTTCGAAGCCCACCTTATGCAGGGCAGCTAACGCAACGCGGCTCTTGTGGACGGGCGCGTTGTCGTGCAAAAACAGAACACCTTTTGTCAATTTTCCCCGTCCTTTCTCTTTAATGGCTTCTTTTAGTCGCTCTAATATTGAAGCGTAATATTCTCCGGTTATAGAAACACCTTTATCTTTGTAATCAATCAACAATATTCCTTCCGAGTCCCAAAATACCGTTGCCATGAGTTTCCCAGCTGAATGTGACACTTTAAATTTCTTGGTAAGTGCTGTGCCCTTTTTATGCCACTGCATGGAGTCTTGTTTGGACTCAGGTTCATAATGATGAGCATTCTCGCCACCCATCTTGCGCTGACCTTAGACATGCCGAGATGATCGTGTAGGATTTTAAAAATTGTTGTATCGGATACACCAACCATTTCTGCGAGTTGTTTCTTCTTTAGTCGAGCATCTTCGAGTACAATTTGTTCAACTTTTTGGATAAGTGCTGGCGTGGTCACCTCAATGCTCCTGCCCGGCCTCGGGTCGTCTTCAAGGGATTCCCTTCCTTGTTTAAATAAACTATGCCACTTGTACACCATGGTTTTTCCTGGACAAGAGTCGCCGTAAACCAATGACATCTCATTCATTATGGTCGCGACTGATTTTCCTTGCCTGGTAAGGAACTTTATAACGGCACGATATTCGATTTTTTCCATATTTCACTTTTCACTCCTGATTATGTTACTTGGTTGACGATAGCTCAAAGACTAACTGTCTAATAACAATGAAACTTCGTATTTATACTAATCATGAGTCGCTGCACAGGCCACGCCCCCAATGCGCCTACTCACCCCTCTACAACCCGCTCATTCCGCGAATATAAAAACGCTCCCTCGTACAAAATAAAATGCCAATCTTGTAAAGATAAATATGTAGGACAAACAAAATAATATCTACATAAAAGAATATTCGAACATAAATGTAGTCAAACCAGTAACAAAATAAACGCATCAGCCTTATCTACCATAAACATGCTTTAAAGAAAAAACATATATTCGACTTTGACAACATCAAAATCCTCGAAATAGAAAACAAATACAATAAATGTATAATTGAGGAAATGATATACACAACAAAGAAGACAAAAACATAATAAATAATAGAAGAGACATTAGCAATCTCGATGATATTTACAACAACTTAGAAAGAAAAAATTTTAAAAATAATTTTCTTGCATATCCCTGTATATTCAAGCATCCAATAGGAATTTTAAACACACATGCAGTTATAGCTAACATGAGATAAAAGGGAAAAGAAAATTCCTGCTTTTGCTTTTAGAAATCATTAACTAAAAGCTCAAAAGACATTTAGAATGAATAAGTCTTAACAATGTAAGTAATCAACAAGTAATACTTAGAATAAATAGTTAAATAGTATTATAACATATATATACGAGGGGTGTTTCCAATATTCTGGGAATTGGTGCTATAATTAAATAACGCAGAACTTATACGCAATGCTATTGATGCCAGACAAGTCTTGACATGTTTATGCAACTATCTAGTGCAACATTGTTCGGTCTGATTCAGGTATTCGACTGATGTAGACGCGTTTTAGTAGCACTGTTTTTGTAACCATGGAACACGCGGCAAAATCTCAAAGAGCGATAATTTTCTTTTTGTGAAAAGAAGATGTGAAAACGTCAGAAATTATTAGTCGTCTGCAAGAAATATTTGGTGAATCTGCAGAATCCAAAAGTACTGTTTATCGGTGGATCGATCGTTTTAAAGCTGGTAGAACAACACTAGAAGACGATCCACGCAGTGGGCGGCCAAGCACGTCGGTAAATGAAAGAAACATTACTGCCGTCGAGAACCTACTGAAGGACGACAGGCGAATGACTATTCTTCAAATTAGTGTACACCTAGGGATAGGTACACGACAAATTCATGATATCTTGCATGATTGTTTGGACGTTAGCAAGGTTTCGGCGCGCTGGGTGCCAAGGCTGTTGGGACCAGAACAGAAACTCAATAGGAATTTTAGCAGCGAATAATAACCACTGACAAAACGTGGATTCCTTATTTCAATTCTTAGACGAAAAGTCAATCCAAAGAATGGCGCAAACCTGAAGAAGGGCCTCCACTTAAGGCGCGCGCAGTTCCGTCTGTTAGAAAGGTAATGCTTACTATATTCTGGGATTGCGAAGGGATTATTTTCATGGATTATCTGCCGAGAGGTACTACAATTAATGCAGAATATTATTCAAATTTATTATCCGGACCACTGCGAGAGGCACTAGTCAAAAAAACGGCTTGGAAAGTTGCATTAGCGCCCGTTATTGCAACAGGATAATGCAAGACCACACACCACAAGAAAAACGAAGGATGTTTTGAACGATTTACGATGGGAATTGCTGCCGAACCCACCTTATTCCCCGGATCTTGCCCCCAGTGATTACCATCTGTTCCCAGATTTGATAAAACCCTTACTCGATTTGAAAGTTTAACTGACGTAAAACATGCCATAAATAGGTGGATCGACAAGAAATCGAAAAACTTCTTCGAGGACGGCTTAAAAAAATTAGTTTATCGTTGGGATAAATGTATTCAGTTAAATGGAGATTATGTTGAAAAACGACATTGTAATATTGACGAAAATTAACAAAATTATATGTAATTCCCAGAACTTTGGAAACATCCCTCGTATGTATATGGAAATATACGACTGTTAAAGGTATTCCATGTTGAAGAAAATAAAGAACTTGAAAAAGAGGGACCCCTTCCCCGACACGTCGTTAATATAAGTTAAATGCTTTATTAACTCAACGGTCGAATGTCCAATAAAAAAGAGGAAAGATCGTAATCTAAACAAATATTTTCGAATTTAATATAAATTTCAACGTTAACAGAAAATTCAGAAAATGAAATATTCATGTCTACTTAAAAACTTCATAATAACTAATATCTGTATATTTTAATATTAAAAAGGCAAGATACTGAGCGAGGAAGGGTACGGATTTCTGGCTTACCTAAGGAGAAGGTAATTTGACTTGTATATGAAACTGGTCTGTCGGATATTTAGGGCTTTCGACTCCCCATCTGACTGTGTCCCTTTTTAAAAACATAGCCTTGGTTCATTGGTGCAGAACATGCCTTTGTTCGCAACCTTGCCCGTACACATATTGAGATTTTGCGATAATTCTCCTTCTCTTCTGGAAGCAAATCTTGTAGTCGTATGCATGTTATGTATACATACCGAAGCATATATACATGTGTGCACCCTCCTTATGTGAAGTTTCTTCCTCGGCGATTCAGACGTGAACTTGTATTCAAAAGAGTTACCCTACCTATTCAATTTACTTCACTCTCTAAGTGTTCATTCATAAGACAAGAAACTTGATTTTATCGTTCTTTCTAACACATATACATGCGTATTTCTGATCACCCTCCGTTTGTGTTTTACCAACAGCTGTCGCATAATATTTAAAATACAAATTTTTTATAAGAAATCTTCAGTTTGCAACAAAATTAAGCTTCAATACATAATGGTACGCTTAGTAACACAATTGTAAAATGAGGAAGTTTATATTTGTTGAAGACATATGTAATAACACCAGTTCACGCAATATTTGCAGCTTGAAATATTATAACTGTTGCTGACTATTGATAGCTCGATTTTGCTTATTAGAGTTTTTGAGTTATGGCAACCTATGTTTAGAAAAAAAAAAAACCTCTACTTACTAAGAAAAAATTTATTAAAAAATGGGATTATCAAGTTCCAAAGCTTTTCTGCTCTTATATGTAGATATGTAGACTATGAGGCATCAGGGACCAATCAATAGTCAGACATTACCAGGCTGTCCAATAAATTTTCTCGTTGGATAAGAGAAATACTATCTTATAGTTTGAAATGCACTTTATTTTTCTATATAACATCCATGACCTTCAATACATTTATTACCTATTCGTTCGCTGAAGATTGTTTAACACACGCAAGAACTTTTTGAGATGTGAGAATAGCCAGAAGCCAGAGGGAGCTAAATTTGGCGAATAGGGCGGATGTTGCAACAATTCGTACAATAATTCAATGGTTTTTGCGATGTTTTTTTGAGCGGTGTCAGAGAATGCGTTGTCTTGATGAAAATTGATTTTCTTCTTCTATATATGAGGTCTCTTCTCGAGAATGTTTACATTCAGCTGGCCCGAAAGGTTATAATAAAAATGCGTTTATTGTTTTACCAGTTTGCAGGTGATGCACGAACAAAATTGTTTTTGCATCCCAAAAAAAAACTGATGCTAACACCATCTTGGCTGATTTCTGGACTCTAACTCGCTTCGGAACTGAAGTACTGGGTTTACATCACTCTTTAGGTTGTTCTGATTGAGGATCATGGTGGTAGACTCAAGCCTCATCCGTAGTAAAGCACACTCGTTGTCCCAAGCCCGCAGAAGGTCCTTATCACTAGAAAACCGCTTTCCTTTTAGCTTCATTTTAACATACGGAAACAGTGCAAAGTCGCGGCTACTATGCACGTATGAACATGTCTCAACATGCAGCAACAAGCAGCTTCCTACGATTCATTGTTGCGTCATATTGCAAAACTTTCCTAGTACCCTTTACACATATTTTTTACAGTCATTTTTGTCCCAATACATCGGTTTATCGCAAACTTTACACATAATTTTAGCACCTTTATAACATTTTCACTGCGTCAACCAATGGCCGTTTTTCACACTTCCGTACGTTCGTTGTATTTATATATTAACAAAGCGCACAAGAACTTAACGGCAAGAAAATCAATTGCTTTACATCAAGAGTCGCAAGAAACTAATGTAAAAATTCATGCGTCGGCGGTTACTATAACTATTTAGCATATACTTATTACGAACCTGGCGTGCTGACAATTGTAACCACTATAATTTTGTTCCACATTAGTGATACCTTTAATGACGATTACAGTGTTAAAATCAACGCTTACTAAAAGCCAGTACAACATCAGATTTCTCAGTGATTCAAGCAACTGTCTCTAAAAATTTTTCATATTTATTAAGAAATAAATAGTATAATTTAATAAATAATTATCAAAAAGAAATAATATAAAACATAAAGTTAAGAAAATATTTTTTTAAAAGAACTATTACCGTCTTAAATGACAAATTTTCCAATTCAAATTTATGTTAACATGACCGGTCACGCCTCTTTTTATACCTATTCTTGATCCGTTCTGAAATAAGGCCGTTACAAATAATAAACGTTTAAATAATTGAAATCATTAAACGTAACTGTTTACTATACAAAATGTATACATCACCTCATACGTCGTTTTTATAAATAGAAATGACATACAGCATAATAATATTCCACCTTAGCATTTTATGCAAAACAAGTGAAAAGAATATTTTAAAACCGTTCTCTAACATTACAGGTTACAGTTTTTAAAGCAGGCGCTCGATAATTTCTCTATATTTTCTTATAAACAATTTTTTTTATAAACAACTTTTGACGCATGCCTTTCAATTGTTTTTCAAAGCATACTTATCTTAAAAACAAAAAAAAAACGCTACGAATTTATAGATCGACTTTATAATAATTTAAATTGAGAAATTTTAAAAGAAAAAATTCGGAAGGTGATTGGTGAAATAGAAATTGGAACGTTAATAAACGTATATATGGAATTTAGATGCCGAGTAGAAGTGTGAGGGTTTAAACAATTTTTTCCATATTAAAACTAACAAAAGTCTTGGTGTCTGTAACATTTAATTATGATTACAATTTTTGTAATAAAGAAAACACTTAAAATAGAAGAATCAATGAAAAATATGTCTCGTAGTTTATTGCATATACTCTCTGGATGCAATGTATATTAAATTAATATTAAATAAATTGAATCGTGACGTTACTGGTGTTAATAATGTTAATCATTTTACAAATATGTAATTTATAATGTGTCATTTGTACTTTAAACACATGTACATACATTCATACATATAAACATGTGCTGGCTTAATGATTAAAACTTTTAAACGAAGATTCTTTTTTTGTCCTCGTTATCAGTGCTCTAGAAACACATCTTTATGATAATGCTTAGCCTTGAAACTACAGAAAAAAAAGAAATTATGTTTACACAGACTATATTCTTGGAATTGATTGGTAGTCGTAATTTGAACTAACAAGTACTGTTTCAATTACGTTGTCTTAATTCAAATCGACTGTAATTTCCTGAGTTGTAAAGAATACAAGGACGCGAAATAAATATTTATGTTTTATACAGTGGTCATTATAAGGAAAGAAACAATGTTTATGTACAGTCAGACACAAAAGTGTTCGTACATCCCGTGAATGTTGAATGTCATTAAATGTGAACAACCAGCTACGATAAAAGAAAAATTCGGGCGGCAATTAGTGGAATGGAAACTGGAACGTTAAGAAACGTATACAGTGAATTTAGATGCTAAAGTGAGGTTTTGAAAGCTTCGTGTGTGTAACATTTAATTATGATTACAATTTATTAATAAAGAAAGCACTTAAAATAAAATAATTAATGAAAAATATATCAAAATATGCTTCGTAGATTATTGTAGAAACTCTTTGGATGCGCTGTACATTAAATTAATGTTAAACTGAATCGTCACGGTACAGGTGCTAACAATACTAATCATTTTATAAATATGTAATTTGTAATGTTTCACTTGTACTTTAAACGCATGCACGTTCATACTTCACTTCATTTAACAACGTTAAAAAACGTTAAAAACTTGAAATAATATTACGTGGGATGTCTTTAAAGTTTTATACAGTGGGACATAGAGAGCGCTACTAATCAAATATCAATACTAAAAATTAACCTCCATCTTTAGTTAACCTAAATCCATAACTTCAGTGCGATACGTGTGGTGTTGTAGCTACAACAAACTTTCAAAGTTGACAAGTTTGTTGGGAAATGGAATTAAATCGAGAACATTTTCGCGAAATAATTTTTTATAATTTTCGAAGACAATTATCTCGACAAGAACGCCAAGTTGGTTTTTGTTTCTGGTAATGAAGCACCATAAGAGTCAACAATTTCTCGTTGGTATGGAGAATTCAAGCGTGGACGGATTAGTTCACTAAAAACGGCAGTCATTCAGGAAAACGTCGATGCTGTGTGCAAGATCATCGACGAAGATCGACATGTGACACATCTCTAGATTGAAGCAATATTTTATTTTTTGACCGAAGAACAGAAAGAAAAAAAACTATAGATAGCTTCAACGCCGGAAACTATAAAAACTTGTACAACATTGTCAGTGGCGATGAGTCTTGGATTTACTCATACGAGGCAGAAAATAAACGCCAAACGCTTGGATATTCCATGGTGAAGAAAAGTCGATAAAGTCGTTCGTTCTCGAAGTGTCTTCAAAAGGGTAGTTGCGACATTTGTCTTGAAAGCAAGTTAGGTTTAATTTTGCATAAAGAATTGTGTGTAAAAAAATAGTTGCTCGTTGGATATCGCACCTGTTCACCGGAGAAGAAAGCAGCTAGAGTGAATTGGTGTCATAAAACTCTAGATCGCTTCAACACCGGAAATTCTAAAAACGTTTACAACATTGTCAGTGGTGATGAATAAACGCCAGTCTGTTTGGGTGTCCAAGGTGAAGAAAAGCCGACAAGAGTCGTCCATTCTCGAAGTGTCGCGACATTTGTCTCGAAAGCAGGACATGTAGCAACAATTCCTCTACAGGATCAAACAGCTATTCCTCTACAAGATCAAAGAACTGTTACTGCCGATTGTTATACAACCATTTGTTTGCTGCAAGTCATCGCTGAGCTTCGAAAAACCAACCCCGCCCCCCGTCCTCCACCAAGACAATGCAAGTTCGCACACGCACGCAAGATAACTGAATTTTTGACGCAACAAAACGTAGTATTGTTGGAGTATCCTTCCGATTTGTTTACCTTTCCGAAAATCAAGAATGGACTGCGTGGTTAACGGTTCTAGTCGTTAGAAGGAGCAGTCGATGCCTTCAGAAACGCACTTTTGACTGTACCAACAAACGAGTGGAACAACTGTTTCCACAGTTGATTCGAGTGTATACAAAAGTGTAAAAGCTATCTACTGACTTATTTCAGTTTTATATGCAAAACTTAAAAGACAACCAACGTTTGAAAATGTGAAGGTAAAATTTTAATGGAGGTAAATAAAATCCCATTACACAATAATGTTCGTATTCTGTATACGCATTTCGATAACCAAGTTATCACCATCAGCAGATAATTAATCAAAGTATGTATTGGTTTTTGACAGCGAACCTCTGGTACGGATTTGTTTGTGTACGATTTTTACCGCGGATCTAGGTGTGACACTGTGATTAATTACTTGCTGATGATGACAACTTAGTGCATACAGAATACGAACATTATACTGGAAAAGGATTTTTTATTTACCTTTGTTTGATTAATATGAAAAGTCCTATTATTTATAACTAGAAAAGAAGGTAATTTTGATGGAGCCTGTAGTTGATTAACTTAGTCACTTAAAGTTGGTATATAACCCATTTCCACATTAATTTTCGCATTTCGACAACTAATTTGTCATCATCAGCCGATAATTAAACAGTGTCGCACCTGGACAACTACGCCAAAATACCTGTACGAAACAAATTCCGCACACAATTTGTACCGTTGAAAGCCAAAACACGCAATGTGCGTTTTCGCTTCGCTACAACGAAAGATAACCAGATGATGCTTTTTGCCCCACCCTGTATAATCACTATTTCGAAAACCATAAAAAGTAAGTTAATACACACACAAGAATTATAATGCCCTTAATAAACTACAAAATATATTTTTAGGGATAAAATATGTATACGTTTCGCCTACCAATTTCTTCTCTAAATATCTATTTTAGTTTCAAATTCGAACGTGCAAGACATTACGTATAACAGTAGTAAAGTTCCTCCTTTTATAAATACGCCTTACGTTAAGAAAAATAAGCATTTTTAAGATCGGAACCGTATTTTTTTAAAGTGGAAAGGTCTTTGAGCGATAATGTTATCAATGCATGTGTAAATACACGCTACAAACACAGTCGCACTATCTACTGTACCTTAATTTTAGGGGAAAACGTATAAAGTGAAAACATGTTAGTTCGTCGGTTCTGTATGGAACATTAGACAATTACAACTTTTTTTTCTGTAATATTCTAGAATGTACTGTCGTTTGAATACTGAAAATCAAGTAGGATTCGTAACAATGTGAAGTTTGAAATTCAAATATTTTAAAGAGAGACTTTAATAAATAATAATTCGAGTTTATTTTATTTTTTTAATGCGTTAAAACGTTTCTTTGGCTTGTGTGAAATTCCGTAATTTTGTTTTGAATGTTGAAATCGGTGTTGTCAATTTGCATATTATTATATTTAAATACAATTTTCTTAGAATTCTGATAAGAACAATATTTTTAACGTGCTTGATAATTTTAACATAATATTAGTTTTACGTAGATGTGTTTGGGTATTTCATAAATTCATGAAAACAATGAAAAACAAAAGAAATTTATGCTAACTTATTATTATTTAAATACTTTGTATAAAAAAATATAGACAACTTTTAATGTGTAGGATGTAGAATAGCCATCACACCAATTTTAGAGATGAAACTAACTCTTATGTTATGTTCCATTGTTATTGTATTTTATTAATACACACTTTTTTATTTGTTAAAATATCAAAACCTTTAATAATGATAACAATAATGTTTGTCCAACAGGTAACTAATTACAGAACAGAAACATACAGAGCAAAAATACACATAAAACGTGTGTAATTACCAGAGCGGCGACGAATGTGGCAATACCATAGGCGGTACGGTAGAACGGGCAATTGGTGCGCAGTGAATGAGATCATTCACATCAAATACAATACGGTTCACGGTTGGTGTTTAAGTGTAAATTATAAACTGCGGCGAAAGTGTCCGTAGCAGTGCCGTGTCTAGACTTATTCTTACACAATTAGTGCTTACCTAGTAATATGTAATTTCATAACCCTGGTAATGTGTTGTGGAAGTAACTGTACATCTGCATCATTGCATACGTCTCTACGGTTACTTCTGTAAATGACGTCCTTCGCGACGAGAAAATGTTTTGTTTTGTTATCTTTTTAAAGTTTGAATGACTTTTCTGTAAAAATTAGTGAGTTTGTATTCTTGAAGTTCAGAACTATTGTTTTACGTAGTAAAAAGCTAAAATTCAAAACTTTTTAGTTTGGCGAAAATTACAATTTTTCCAAATTGGTATTTTGCAAAAGTAATTGCTCATCAACAAATGCTTGTGTACTGACATTTTCGAATGGTCCAAAAACGATTTTGAAGTCGAAATTTATCTAACTCTCTTGGCTTAATTTTGAAAGAATAAAGGACATGAAAGTCATAATAAAATGTCAACTTTTAAATGTGTAAAGGGATTTTTTTCTAAAGTTTGAACGATTTGGATTTAAAAAGTAGTGAGTCTAAATTTTGCTAGTTCAAAACTATTGTTTTACGTACTAAAAAGCAAAAAATTCAGAACTTTTTATATTGACGAAAATTTCAATTTTTCCAAAGGGGTATACTCGCAAAAATTGCTATTTTGCAAAAGTCATTGCTCATCAACAAATGCTTGCGTACTGACATTTTCGATTGGTCCAAAAACGATTTTAAAGTCGAAATTTATCTAACTCTCTTGGCTTACTTTTGAGATGATAAGAGACGCGAAAAGCCATAGAAAAATGATACCATTTAAATGTGTAAGTGTGTTACCTTGAAAGTTTGAATGATTTTGCTATAAAGCATAGTGTGTTTATATTCTGTTAATTCAAAAGTATTGTTTTATACACTAGAAAACCAAAATTCAAAACTTTTTATTTTGAGGAAAATATTAATTTTTTTGAAAAGAGGTGTACTCGCAAAAATTGGTATTTTGTAAAAGTTATTGCACATTAACAAATGCTTGTGTACTGATATTTTCGAGGACCCTAAAATCGATTTTCAAATCGAAATTTAGCTAGCTCATTTGGCCTAATCTCGAGAAGATAGAAGACTTGAAAATCATAATAAAAGATTAACTTTTAAAAGTGTAAATCGATTAGACTTTTACAACTGAAGCTATGTCATATGAGCGTGTGTCTCCTACCTTATATAGTTTTCATAGCATTCTTTTTTAATAACTGACCAAAACTCGATTTTTTCAATATCCAACTCTTTCTCAATCTTTAACCCCTTCATTTGCTCGTATGTTTCGTAATTTACGTCTTTTATAATTGGACTTAGGTTTTGCATTCTTGGCTGGCCTGGTGGATTCTTGCCCTGTATTCTAATGCCTTCTATTATTTCTAATAGACTTTTGTTCTTGAAGATAGATCTCATAAATGTCTCTTGAAGTCTTTATATTTTTCATAAACATTCTTTTTTAAAAACTGGCCGAAAATTGATTTCTTTAGAAGAATAGCATTTAGCTAACAATATCTTAACCAAGTCTGTGTTCAAAAATTCACAATTCAACTTGTGATTGTCAAACTTTGACAATTTATTTATAAAACATCATAGTTGTAACCATAGCAACCCTATTCATCTGTTACCAGAAACTTTCCAGGCCAACTAGATATCGATAACCTCTCTTATTTCAAACTATATACTTTAGACATTCGAACATATATAAAACATTACGTGAATTTTTATTTTTCAAAGTATAGTGTTTACATTTATTTTCAATTGTTTGTGGATATCATTTTGATTTAATAATCAAAATAGCTTAGATATTCTCGCATATTTTTAAAAATTATTCCGCAATTTAAAATTCTCAAACGAATATTGATGTAACGTTTCGTTAAAAATCCAAAAACGTTTAATAATTAGTTTTTATTTCTACAAACGCGAATTTAAATAACAAATTCGGCAGTTTAGAATAAAGCAGTAGGTTTTTTTTATGACAAAAATTCTTATGATTATCCAAGCGTAGTAAATATGTATAGAAACATGGTTGAATGTGTTTACTCAAGTGGTTTCGCACATTTGTACGAAATGTAGGTCAACAATTTCTATTGAACGCCGCGCGCTCATATAAACACACACTGTGTGCAGGCTATAAAATCAAAATGCATAAACACAAATGAACGATGTATTTTTTTTTACAATTTAATATTTTAAAATTGAAATGAGGCGGCGCCTTCTCTATTTCTAAATTAATTATAAAGACTTGATTAGATTTTTGCGGAAAATGGGGAAAATTTTTGGGAAACAGTGGAAGGGTAATGGAGGGAACCAAAAAATTTAGTTATACTATTAAATTGGTAGGTTACATTGGTGCCATCCAATTTAAAATAAAATGGAGAAGGGAACGAAAAAAGGAGAACAAAATTGTTTCACGGTTTGTTGCGATTAAAGCACGTAAAAGAATGTGTCCGGGTACACTGGCGTGTTAGCAGTTATACCCTTTTCTCACGTGAGGTTTCGGTTTAAATTTACGTCAATTAATATCTTGGAATTGTTTGTACATCTGTCAAATGTATTTTCTAATAATATTAAGGAGAAAAAATGGTAAACGGACAAGTCATTTTTATTATTGAGTTTGCAACTACACTACCGGTCATATTTATTTGCCCACCCTTAGTTTTAGCCAAAATTATTAAACTATCAAATGTGTACTGAAAATTTATATATTGTATCAATGCAATAGTGTAAAATAAACATAAAATAGTTACATTTTTCTTATATAAAAACTTTATCATTAATTATTATTAAATTTTGCTCTGATCAATGTGCCCACCTTTATTTTTGATAATTGCGGCACATAACCGCGGCATCCTTTCAATTAATTTTTACAGTGAATCTTCTGTAATTTGTGCCCAGGCTTCTTGAATTTGTTCCCACAGTACAGTGGTGGATGATAGAGCACGTTCTCGAATCTTTCGATCCAATTCTTCCCAAAGAAGCTCTATTGGATTCAGATCAGGACTTTGAGCTGGCCATACCATTATAGAGATTTGCCTTTGCTCTTCTAGTTGACGCAAGTAATTGCCACACAATCTAGAAGTGTGTTTCGGATCGTTGTCCTGTTGAAATCCAAAGTTTTCGCCGAGAATCGTTAGCCCTGAAGGAACAGCGTTATTTTCTAAAATTTCCTTGTAGCCTTCTTTTCTTAGGAGTCCCTCAATTTTGACAAGACCGCCTACAGATCTTCCACAAAAACACCCCCAAATCATTACTGAACCTCCTCCATGTTTTACGGCAGGCGCAATACATTCTGGCAGTACTCTTTCTCCTACGGATCTTCTTACGAATATTCGCCTTTTACTCCCGAAAAGTTCAAACTTCGATTCGTCTGTCCACAACACATTATTCCACTGATCAATCGTCCAATTCTTATGTTCTTTAGCCCAATTTAGTCGTTTTATCTTGTTTTGCTTTCGTAGTAGTGGTTTTCGCAGAGCAATTCTTCCGTATTAACCCGCTCGCCTTAACCTTCACTGTACCGTTGACACACTAATTGGTTTAGCACGCGCCCTATTCATTTCAGCAGCAATTTCTGGTACTGTTTTTCGTCTATCGCGTCTACTTATCCGTATTAGATGCCGGTCATCTGCAGATGTCGTCGCTTTGCGTCGTCCAGATCTTCTCTTGTTGGAAAATGTACCACTTTCTTCAAATTTTTTAACGTTATAGTCAACGGTTCTGCGATTTAATCGTAATTCTTTTGCAATTTTGCGATTACTTTTATCCGTACGATGGTAAGCAATTATCATAGCACGCACTTCAACAGATAATTCCTTCGTCTTCAGGATTGCATTAAAATATTCACAATAACTCTATTTCACTGTTTTCGCAACAAAAGATGAACGATGACTCACATAAAATTTATTTTCCTTTTTGAATAACACATCCTAATATTGTAATTAGTTAGTACAATAACACAATATTGGTAATACCTTTCGGAAATGCAGGTAAAACTGTTAATACTGTAGGGATTAGCCTATATAATATTTATGGTATTTTTCCAATTTATGACACCTTTACGATATATCATAAACAATTTAAGATTTTCGTAGAAATTCATATGGAATTGCTTCCACTAATAATATTGTTGAATAATTATAATACAGATTTTTCGAAAGATAATCCGTATTTCAGGAAACACATAAAATTGGGGTGGGCAAATAAATATGATCAGTAGTGTATTTGAAAAAATACCGAAATCAGAATTCGAATGGCGCGTACTGTGTACAATTATTATATATATAAATATATTATTTCTTCTGCTTCTGTATATAGTTATATCATCAATAAATATGAAACAAAATGAAGTGTTTTGTTATTATAATATAGATACACATTTTTACTTAAATCCATTAATCCGTGTAAATTATGAGTTGAAAATGTCTTATTTTTAATTAATTTTGTTTAACGAGAATACTGTATAAGTTTTTCTAGGTTATAAGACATCTATTTTATGCCTATTTAAAAAAAATTTGAAAATTGTTAACGAGTACATTGTAGATTGTCAAGTGGTTAACTTAAATTTACGTCTCTACGCTGTAATTGTGTGGGTCATGTGGAAGGATACTGCTAATTAGAACTTGCTTACTTGTAACATGCCTTAGGAAAAAGAACAACACAATTGGTATAAAGAACACACAACTCGACTTCAGACGTAGCAGTGGGAATTGAGTTTATTCTGCATATATTCACGATGTGACAAAACAAAATCATCGCAGTTTACTTTATTGTTTTTCGTTTGATTCAGCGTTTTTAAATGTACATAAAATATATTTATTACCTTGTTACTTATTACTATGCAGTATTTTACGCTGCCTGTATCTATAACAAAGTTATTACTTACATCGTAGGTATCGTATTTTCTTCTAGTTTTATAAACTCCAATAAATAAATCCATTAGGTTGTTCATGAGGCAAACAAATAGAACAGAGTGTATATGGGTACGAAACAAAACACACTTTCCAACTCAAAAAGGGGGAAGAAAAAAAGGGAAAACAAAAACCAAAAAACTAAAAACACTAGAACAAATAAGAATTTTAAATCATCGCGTCAACTCGGTTTTATTCTCTTCGGTTCCCTTTCGCCGTAGCAGTTTTTTTTCTCGCTATTGTTGAATTGTAAAACGTTGTTCCGCGAGCCGTATCGCCTCTACATGCATATGAACTAGACGTTCGCTCGACACAAACTGAACTCTGTGTTGCCGAAATGAGTTCAGTTCTTCGCTCGGATCGGTCTGAACGATGCTCGGTTGAAAACGCCGCCGTTTGGCGAGACGGTCGAGTCCTGAACTATTTATCCGGCAGATACATCTCTACCATGTCTAGTTTTCCGTTTTGTTGTGCGATGTGGTAAGGCGTTGTGTTGCTGTTACTGACGCCGATACCGACGACGAGGATGACGCCGCGACGAAAGAAGAATATAAGAGGCAGGGATTATAATGCCGCTCTGAGGGACGGTGATATAAAAATTTTATCTTGTCCCCGCAATAAGTCAACACTTTTTGCGGTAAGCGGCGGTGCCCGAGAATGGAATTCTGATATCTCCTCTCTTCCTTACACGTCTCCACTTTTACTGCGAACGAGTGAATGGAGTCAGAAGAGCGGGAGGTGTTTTGGAATGAGTAGAATTTTTAATGACGATACACTATGCAAAGTAGGTTTCCTACGTGTAATCTATACTTAAGAAACAAATGAATTTTGTTGTAACGATAAAGCACATTCTCTGTTCCAAAAGGAAACTGAATGGAAAACAAACAAAAATCTTTTTGATTATTCCTTCGAGAAGTGCATCAAATGATTTTTTTTCCGTCGTCGAGTGCAGTGGGATAGAAATTTCTCGTCGACGATTGAATATCGTCAATTGATACAAAACAGTCTCATTTTATAGTCAAATGTAGCTTTGATAACAGTAGATAATTACACTGGATCGAAGAAAGTGAATACAGGGAATGCAAAGCAAATGATTTTGAAATAGTTAATTACTGAAGTCGTTACTTTGTGAAATTTCAATATTATGCCTTGATAGCAGACGAAGCTAGTCGCAGCAAATGTATAACGTAATGTCAAATTTAGACAGTGTTTTATTTATTCTTTAGTTTTTCCTTAGTCAAACGATTTTTTGGTAAAAAAATAGAATTAAGCCTGTAGAAACGAGTGGGCACTCACTGACGGTGATGATATGTGTCAAAAGCGGTCGGATATGTCCGAAGTCGAGATTCATATGCGTATGGTATGTGTATGAATGCCAGATTAGATTGATGATGTGCATCGACACCGTTTTTTGTTATGTTCGATGAGTATTAATGGATTCTTAACCGATTTTCGACATTAGAATACACTGGCACTATTATTAAATGTACTCTTTGCAATATTAACATTTTACCGTACAGTATTTTTGTGTGTAAAAGACATGTTAATAGCGAACAACACCGGTTAAATGCACAAAGTAATGTACCATATTATAAATTTCTATATGACTTCGTTTTTATGTTAAGTATGTGCAACATTCCACAAAGTATTGTAGACAATGAAGAATTTCGAAACTTTTGCGGGAAATACGTTCCGGAATGGAGATTGCCAACAAAAGGTCAATTACAGTATAATTTTTCTCGGGTGCAAAACAAGATTACGAATCAAAGCAGAGTTAGAAGATCAAAAAGTATGTCTGACTGTAGATGAGACAATGAATGCAAGGAAAAATAGTATTTTAAATGTGTTAGTGCGCACTTTAAAAAGCTGTGAGGTTTCCTTGGCTCTTCTTTTACGTAGTAAAATATTACAGAATACAAAGGCGGAAAGGATAGTAGAAACTAGAAAACATACTTTTGGGAAGCTCAATATATCGGCAACCCAACTTATAATGTTAGTTACAGATAGGGGTTCCAATATGGTTAAAGCTGGAAAGTTACTAAAACGATTTTATCCTTAATTGCTTCATGTAGCCTGTTTGCTTCATGCATGTCATCTTGTAGCTGAATTTAGTAGAAACAGTTATCCAAAGGTAGACCAATTTGTAGTTTCTACCAAAAAAGTTTTTATTTAATTTCCAAAACGCATTCGTGGGTTTAAACAGGCTTGTCTGGACATTCCTCATCCACCACAGCCGATATTGACGATATGGGAAACGTGGCTTAAAGCTGTTTTATATTATGAGAAATTTTTTCACATTATTAAACTTCGTATCTTAAATTTAAATCCGCAAGATGCTCAAGCAATTTTAGTAAGTCAGCGGCTGATTTCGATATCCAGATATCCATATTCAAATAGAGCAAATTTCCGAAAATTATTCAATTCTTTTAGATAGTATTTTCAAATTAGAGAACACCCACATTTACAAAACAAATGACACAAGCCAGGTGTACTGGAAAGTCATTACCGGTTTTTTTTTTTGTAAAAAGACTATATAGTTTTCAAGAAAATGGAAAAATGTAAGTAATGGTCATTTGATTCTACGCATCTTGCCCATCTTTTAGGCAAGTTATGGTTGCCATCCCAAAAAAACTGTTTGTCCTTTGAGCAAAATCATTCATCGAGTCATATTCTAACTTCTTCGAAATAGACGAAGTGCTGCTATGCAAGCACGTGTCCCATTAATGTACGAAGGTGATAGTCGGACGGGGCAAAGTCTGGAAAGTACGGCGGATGCGTTATTGTGTTGTAAAATCACTTTAGCGTGTCTTCAGGCCTATTCTGGACGTTTTTCTATCAATGAATGGTTCAAATTGGTAATCTGTTGTCGGTAGCGATCAGTATTATCTGTTTCGCCAGGTTTCAACAATTCTTAATACACCACGCCACTCTTGTGCCACCAAACACAGAGCATTGTCTTCCGACCAAAACGATTTTGCCTTGGAGTCGATGGGCCGGCTTCACCAGGTGAAGACCACGATTTTTGGCGCTTAGGGTTTTCGAAATAATTCCATTTTTCATCACCCCTCATTATTCGATGCAAAAATGGAGCATTTCACAAACGATTTTTCGATTTTCCATTTACCTGGCATTCAATTGATGTTTTTTTTTGATTTTCACATCTTCTGGATTTTTTTCCATGCTCGTAATCGGTCGCTAATCGTTTTTTTGGGTCACATTTAACGCTTCTGACAATTGTTTTTCAGTTTGGGTTGGGTCTTCATCCAATAACTCCTGCAGTTTCGCATCTTTAAACTTTTTCGGTCTACCAGGACGTTCTTTGTCTTGTACATTGAAACCACCACCTTCGAATTGTCGAAACGTAAATTTCGACCAGCAAACGATGACTTTCAGCGGCTTCTTTCTTTTGATTAAATAGGAAAAGTAATGCGTGTCGCAAATGCACTTTTTCAGGCACGCTACTCGACATTTTCAAAGAGGTATAACTCTATGACAGTGTTACTTTCGCAAAATATAACATGCATGGCTTCGAAGCTTGATGTCAGTAGAATAAAATGACATATGTATGTGTCAAATCATAACATTGCATTCTTAAGCCTAGCGACATCTGTTAGGGAAACTGGCAGTGGCTTTCTGGTACACGTGGTATATATATATATTATAAATGATTGCACGAATATTTCAAAATACACCCCTGCACATCTACGCATCTCATTTACATTGTCGTTAGCTTATCGCAGGGGATACTTTAAAGGTAGTCAAATTAAAATATCTTGGAAACGAACTATACCTACCTACCTTATACCATGAACATTTATACCTTACATCTGATAATTAAACATAGCTGTACAATGGGAACCCTGTGTTCGTGTTTACAGTACATAAAAGCGGTACGAAATATCTAAATTATTGCAAATACAACTAAGTAACTTGCATATTTAATTCACGACTCCCTTCTCCGATCGGCTTATACATTTCAAAGAACTTAGACGTATAGAAGGCATTAACGTGTACCTAACCTTAATTAAATAAATAAAATCAAAACGGCAATGACATAAACCAAGATCTAAAACGGGTTTGCCGGTTGTTACTTCTCTAAAATGGTAAACTCCTCACAAGATATCCCGCTGAAACATAATAAAGTCTTTTACGGCTTCATTATTAGCTTCCTTTTCGAATAGCGTTATATTATAGAGTACGTGACTTGTATGCATTGTTCTGTAAAATAATAAATATGTGTGCGTGTGTGTGTGTGTGTGTATGTGTGTGTGTAGCGTTATATTGCTATCGTAAATAAATATATTTATATACAGCGAACAGCACAAACTTCGAGGTACATAATAAATCAAGGTAGGTTTTACAGCGTCGGACAAGGGATGGATAAATGGGAAAAAAACGTTTGAGTTGGCCCCTTCGGCTGCACCAATACACTGTAAATGTGTGTACGTGTACCAGAGACTATCTTTATTTATTATCTTCGGATGGTATTTTACGTTAGGTTTTATTTAATACGGGAAAATACATAATTCAAGTATTTCTACGCTACAAGTTTTTTTTTGTCAATAGGTTCTTCGATTTACATGTAGAATAATTACATGGGGTATACCAGGTTTCGTCATATAATCTTCAAAATGTCTGTGTAGTACTCCTGGGGATATAGTATTAGGTGCGCAACTAAGTTCTCGCTGTTTTTCAAGAAATGGCTCCAGTATTAAGTGCTAATCGATTGTGACATAACCAAAACGTCATGAACTAAGCTTAGACATATGATAAACAAACCGCTTTGACACATTAGTGATTTTGTTTTTGCGTCATATACTATTAGTTGTGTGAAAATGTCTGATTTTGTGCCCAATAATCATCATTTACGGGAAGTGTTGCTTTTCTTCTTTTATTCGAAGAAAACGGCGGCTGAAGCGCATCGAGAACTCCAAACAGTTTACGGACATACTGCTCTAAGTAAAACAACGTGCCGTGATTGGTTCCGTCGCTTCAAAGACGGTGATTTCGATGTTGACGACCGTTCGCGTGAAGGAAGACCAAGAACCTTCGAAGACGCTGAATTGGAGGCTTGCTTCAGCATTAGGAGTTACCCGTCAAGCCATTTCCCAGCGATTGCATGCGTTGAGAATGATTCGAAAACAAGGAACTTGGGTTTCTTATGATTTGAAGCCAAGAGACTTTGAGCGTCGTTTTTTCGCCTGTGAACAACTGCTCCAGCGGCAAAAAAGGAAGGGTTTTCTTCATCGCATCATTACGAGTGATGAAAAATGGATTCATTACAGCAACATAAAGAGAACGAAATTATGGGGACTGCCCGCTCATGCTTCTACGTTGTCGGTTCGGCCGAATATTCACGCTGCGAAGGTTTTGCTGTGTATTTGGTGGGACCAGGGCGGTGTTATTTATTATGAGCTGTTGAAACTGAACGAAACCATCACTGGGAAACGGTATCAATCTCAATTGATGCGATTGAGCCGAGCACTGCGCGAAAAGCGGCCACAATACGAGCAGAGGCACGAAAAAGTGATTCTACAGCATGACAACACCCGGCCTCATGTTGCCAAACCCGTTCAAACCTTACTTAGAAAAGCTCAAATGGGAAGTCCTATCCCACCTGCCGTATTCCCCAGATATTGCGCCGTCCGATTATTACTTGTTCCGTTCGATGGCATATAGTCTGGCTAATCAACAGTTCCGCTCATATGAAGACATCTCAAAATGGCTTGATTCGTGGATAGCCTCAAAAGACAAACACTTCTACCATGACGGTATTCGAGCTCTGCCAGAAAGATGGGAAAAAGTTGTCGCTAGCGATGGGCAATATTTTGAATGATTCATTTGTAAACATTTTTTCACAATAAAGTTGCATTTTCATCAAAAAAACAGCGAGAACTTAGTTGCGCACCTAATAGAAAATAAAATATAAAAACACTGTTGTGATAAAGTGCTTAGTTAATTTTTGAAACTGTAATACGAAGTGATGATTAAGTTCTATGTTACTTTCCGTAACCACAGATTTTCTTGCTCCAGAATGTTCGTTGTCTTTTATATCCATATGACCGTCTTTAAATCGTTTGTACCACTCATACACACTCGTACGTGATAAACACGCATTACCATACACTTGTTTCATCAAATTAAACTTTTCAGTTAACAATTTACCGAGTTTAAAACAGAACTTGATATTTGCTCTTTGCTCAAATTTCATTTTTCGACCAATGCCAAATACACACTGTTACTTTATGCGCAACATCTCTGCTTTTAATAATGCAAATGTCATGATATCTTGACATAACATTGGTGAAAGATCTACCTTACCGACGCATATTCTTTTTTTAATAGATGGCGCCACTAAGAATTACTATTTTAAAAAAGTTCGATTTTCTCTGTGACAGACTGTGCATATAGACATTAAAATTATGTACTTTTAATGTTGAATTGTCATTTATTCAACAAATTATTAACAGAATCCGATGAATACTTCGTTCCAGTATTACCACGGCCTTCCCACTCTGTTACAACTATTTTTATACCAATTATTATATTATATATAATTAATTAGATGACGTCGATAGACTTATTTTTCCCATATTGACTGTGTATATCAACCAACCCTCGTATATAACTAGTTATTTTATAATATTTATATTATTTATTTTACAGATCGCAAAAAAAAACTTGGAAGTAATTTTCATCTAAAAAACATGAAAACGTGAAAATAAAATTTCAGTTTCTAATCTCATAAACAAGTGAAGGTCACAAATTTCTCAGAGAATCAATTGTGTGTCCAATAAATGTAGCTAATTATTATTTTACTAGGTTCGAAACAAAAGTGTAGCAAAAATGTTTTCTATTCAGTCGAAAATGTTAATTAGCCAATATTACTGTAATGTTCGTTTCGTTAAACGATCGAGGCAATTTTAGGAAACAATGTGAATGTTTAATTAGCAACATTTGCGAGAACAACGTTAATTAGATATATTTCAAGCACACATGTATGTATGTATATAGTAAATTAACGTATTATGAATATTTTTCGGGACATTGTTTGGCATTATTGAAATGAAATTGGTTAAATTATTGTGAATGCATAAATTCATTATGTAATTATACATATATAAATATACCACAGATTATTTGTAAACGAATATTGAAGTGGCTATAAGAACAATTTAATATCAATAAGTAGAAGAAAAGAATGCGTCTAAATATTATATGTATCGTATATACACTATCGACCATAAAAGAGGGATGACTATAGATAAAATACAAAAAAATGGTACACTTTTGGTAAAATAATATATAATGGGTATTTTTTAAGCTGCATGAGGACTATTGATATCGATAACTGTGGTTTGACAGCTGATAATGTCAAACTGTGTTGACATTTCTATTCAATAAGGTTTTGGCAAGCCATCATGAATCGTGTGATTGGAAGAGCATTGTAAGCCACCATTGACGCCATACGGCCAGATTTATTGGTAAAAGTAGTTAAAAATTGGACTGACCGAATGGATCATGTAACTTGTAGCCGCGGCGGACATATGCCGGCAATCATATTTAAAAAAATAAATGCCATGAAATTATCTACCAGATTACAATAAAAAAAATTTCATTCCAACAATATTTCTATCCTGATCTGGTACGTAGACTTCCGCGGTCGTGATCCATACTATCTTCTACTGGGCTGGAACCGCGTCACTGGAATAACTGCCGACGTTTCGTACCTACTCGTATGGGACATCTTCAGGGCTCAATTACTGCTAGTGTCCGTCGCGCTGAAACTAGTGACTACCAGTGACGCGGTTCCAGCCCGAAAACCCGGAAGAAGATAGTTATTCTATCCTGTACTATCATTTTAAGTTCTCAAGCTCTTACAAAAACACCCGATATGTATGTATATATATACACACGAATAAAAATATAATTACTACAAAAATAAACAATATATCCTTATAAAACAAAATATTATTAGTTCTATGAAAAAAAATTGCAACTTTTTATTTGAAGCGACTTTCGTCAAAATATCCATCTTTACACTTAATGTTGAAATTGATGGAGCCTGTGGTTGATTAACTTAATCACCAAGGTTGATATATAACCCCTTTCCACATTGTACACTAAGTTAGTGTAAATTTAGGTTCTCAACGGTGTGTATTGCGTACGGAGTGTGTTTTCGTACAAGTATTTTTCGCCGTGGTTTACCAGGTGCGACACTTTGCGGTTATCTGCTGATGATGACAACTTGGTTGCCGAAATGCGTATACAGAATTACAAAAGGTAATGTGGAAAGGGGTTATATATCAACCTTAGTGAATTACACTTAATAACTTCTTTACAGATTTTGGGTAGTCTCAACACAAGTTTTTGAAGAGTTTCAACTGGAATATTGTTCCAAGCATTTGTAAGGTGTTCCCATAGCTGTTACTGCGATTTTGGACAGTGTTCTCTCACTTTTTTGTCCAACTTATTTCACAGCAACTCGATAGGATTCATATCGGGCCCTTGTGCGGGCCAAACTTTATTTACAAGATCAGAAAATTTTTCTGATCATAGCAATGGTTTTCGAAAAGCAGATTGCCCTTTTAGTCTCGTCTTTGATAAACGTCTTTTTACGGTACTCAGCGATACCAGATTTTCTTTATTATTATTTAATTCTGCGCGAAGCTGTGGAGCTGTTAACCATCTATTCCGTTTAGATAACAGTTCCAGCCGCAAATCTTCTTGTCTAGTAATCATCCTTGGTCTTCTGGCACGTTTTTTGATTGCATTGCACCCGTTGTCATGTACCTTTTCACTGTACCTTGCATGATATGTTAATTTTTGCGCTATTGTCCGCAGTCACAATTTTTCTTTGTGTAATGTTATTATAGCAAACAACTGGTTCAATTTTTCGCTTCTAGGGATATACAAATTGCCACTACGCTAGCAAGAAGTCATAAATAATGATAGAAATTATATTATTCAATAAAGTGAATTCAAGGTATGAAAAATGAATTATTTTGTTTTTTTCTAAAAACGGACCGAATATAATATTTTCCGAACAGCTAAATAGAATCTAATGTTTGATCTTTATTATATTTGAAACTAGATTGCATTCGTATAAGTTTCAAATAGCAAACTTCCGTACAAATTCTCCCACTTTCTACGTCTGTAACAAAATTATGAAATTCGCTTCGTTAAGGTAGTGTATCAGATGAGGTAGTCACAATAAATATACACACATACACTCACATTTGTATTCAACCTTGAATAAATAAATTGCGCATTTAGCTAATTCTTATTTCTATCAATTACTGTAATCATTTAATTTTTATTTAATTATTTATACCGCATCGTTGGACAAGTAAATGATAAATGTTGTCAACCAGCGGGTTCGTGTGCGTATTATGTCAAAGTCTAGAAGTTATAGCAACAGATGTGCATAAAAATATAACCACATTGGTTTGTAAACTTGTTTACGTATTTTAGGTTGTTTTTTTTTAGTTTTTACACAAGTGGTAATCAGTTTGCAAAGATAATTAAATAATAATTACACGAAAGCATTATTTTTTTTGTATGTGACGAAGTTTAATAAAAAAATAAGCATATATTCGCAATAATTGTTTTTAATAGATTCTAAAATATTATTCTTCGAATAGTTCAAATGTAAATATTAGATTTTATTAAATTTATTAGTAAAAACGATAAATTTAATGCAAATATAAAAATTTCTAGTAAAAGTATTATTTATATACAGTAAGCGAATATGAACTACGACCACCATACCTATCATTCAAATGTAATATACATATGTACATAGTATTTTCCAATAAGGACATAACAATTTTGTGTTTTAATACGAACGCACACTTGAACGTTTTTCATGATCCGTCAAGGTCAAAACGTCAGTCAAGGTTAACATTTTTATCATGGTGAAGTTTACGAACGAGCAACGTTTGAAATTTATGAAAAATTACCACCGCACTTCTGAGTTGGTAATAGCAACTTTAAGAGCATTTACTCGAACTTTCGGCCGTAATGATCGTCCCACTAGACAGGCTGGATAAATTTGAGTCAAAATGTTGACTATTGGATGTTCCTGTGCCACTGAGACAATGCATCGGTCAAAGTACCGAAAATATCGCAGCCGGAAGCGCTTCGATTCAAAACGAGCCAAATCAGTCGATTCCAAGTTGTTCATAGGAATTGGTAATCTCCAAAACCACATTGTGGTGAATTTTGCGTAAAGATCTTGGCTTACACACTTACAAGATCAAACTAACTTAAGAACTGAAGCTTCTTGATCATTCGAAGCGTCGAAACTTCTCTGATTAGGCTCTGCTAAAGTTTGAAGAAAATCCTGAATTTCATCGAAAAATCATCTTCAGCGATGAACCTTATTTTTGGCTTAATGGTTTTGTTAATAAGCAAAATATACGTTATTGGACAGCAGCAAATACACGTATACTTCAAGAGGCTCTATTACGATCAGAAAAAGTGACCCCGTGGTGCGACTTTTATGCTGAAGCTGCGATTGGAGCATACTTTTTTGTTGAAGAAAATGGTCGCCATGTTGCGGTTAACGAAGTTCGCTATCGTTCCATGTTGGAAGACTATTTTGGCCAGAATTGAATGGACTTGACATCAGTGATATGTGGTTCCAACGAGATGGTGCCACGTACCATACAGCTGGTCAAACAATTGATCTATCGAAGGGGAAGTTTAGTAACCGTTTAATCTCGAGAAATGGTCCGGTCGAATAGACACCTCGCTCATGCGATTTAACGGCGTTGGATTTATTTTTATGGAATTACGATAAGTCGTTGGTTTATGCCTACAAGCCAACAACGTTAGAGGAGCTCAGGGATAGAATCGAAAGCAAAATTGCCAATGTTCCGGCCGATATATGTGAAAGGGTGGTGGAAAATTGGCTCCAAAGAATCGATTGTTGCAAACGTGTTTGTGGTGGTTTTATGAACAAGATCGAATTCCATAATTAAATGTAACATGTGCTGCACCTGCAATAAATATCAGCCCAATATCTCAATTAATCTGTGTTTTATTAAATTACAAAATTGTGTCCTCATTGACAATAAGGACGATATACATATATCAATAAGGAGTTGGTGAGTGAAGATAGAGACATTGTATTTAGAAACGTCTCATCTCCAGTCTATTAGAATGTATCTAGGAATTGATAACTTGAAGGATAGGTATGATTCTTAACCCTCCCTAAACTTGTCACACCAATTGCTTGGAATGAGTTTCCACAGGAATCCATAAAATATCCTGAAATTTATTTTAAAAATATGTACTTTTGAGTAATTCATTTTCGTTATCACATATTTTTGAAAAGTTAGTGAAAATTAACAAATGCTTGTGTGCTAACACTTTCGAATTTCCTAAAAACGATTTTGAAGGCAAATCTAACATTACATAACATGAACTTGTGTAAATGCTTTATCTATAGTTTGAACAATTATGCTATAGGGAGGAACGCTTTTGTTCTTTAAAATCAGGATTACTGTCTTAGGCTTCACCAAGGCTAAATTAAAAATTTTTTATTTAAAAGTAAGTTTCAATTTTTTTTAAAAGGGTGTACTTGCAAAACTTGGCACTTTTCGAAAATGATCGTAAATGAATAATGAATTCGTGTTTCAGAAACTATTTTAAATTTTATCTAACTCTTTGGTTTAATCTTGAAAGAATAAAAGAGTTTAAAAATCATAGCAAAAATCCATACTTTTGAATGTATAGGTGAATTATCTATAAGGTGTGAATGCTTTTGCTATGGAATGAAAAAAAATTCTTTTTTTTATAAGTTGAAAAACTCTTTTTTCATATGCTATGGAGGCCAAATTCAAATTTTTTATTTTAACGAAGATTTCATTTCTTTTAAGTTACTTTGAGAATGTATTTTTAGTAATTTAATTTATTTCCATTATGATAGGAATCCATATATTAGGTGCACAACTAAGTTCTCGCTGTTTTTTTTGATGAAAATGCAACTTTATTGTGAAGAAATGTTTACAAATGAATCATTCAAAATATTGCCCATCGACAACTTTTGCCCATCTTTCTGGCAGAACTCGAATACCGTCACGGTAGAAGCGTTCGTCTTTTGAGGCTATCCACGAATCAAGCCATTTTGAGATGTCTTCATACGAGCGGAACTGTTGATTAGCCAGTCCATGTGCCATCGCACGGAATAAGTAATAATCGGAAGGCGTAATATCTGGGGAATATGGCGGGTGGGGTAGGCCCTCCCATTTGAGCGTTTTTAAGTAGGTTTTAAGGGGTTTGGCAACGTGAAGCCGAGCGATGTCATGCTGTAGAATCACTTTTTCGTGCCTCTGCTCGTATTGTGGCCGCTTCTCGCGGAGTGTTTGGCTCAATCGCATCAATTGAGTTCGATACCGTTCCCCAGTGATGGTTTCGTTCGGTTTCAACAGCTAATAATGAATAACGCTGCCTTGGTCCCACCAAATATACAGCAAAACCTGCGCAGCGTGAATATTCGTCCGAACCGATGACGTAGAAGCATGAAAGGGCAGTCTCCATGATTCTGTTCTCTTTGGGTTGCTGTAATGAATGCATTTTTCACTACCCGTAACGATGCGATGAAGAAAACCCTTCTTTCTTGCCGCTGGAACAGTTGTTCACAGGCGAAAAAACGACGCTGAAAATCTCTTGGCTTCAAATCATAAGGAACCCAAGTTCCTTGTTTTTGAATCATTCCCAACGCATGCAATCGCTGGGAAATTGCTTGGCGGGTAACTCTTAATGCTGAAGCATGCTCTTTTTGCGTTTGGCATGGATCCTCATCAAGCAATGCCTCAAATTCAGCGTCTTCTAAGGTTTTTGGTCTTCCTTCACGCTAACGGTCGTCAACATCGAAATCACCGTCTTTGAAGCTACGGAACCAATCACGGCACGTTGTTTCACTTAGAGCAGCATCTCCGTAAACTTGTTGAAATTCTCGATGCGTTTCAGCCGCTGTTTTCTTCGAATGAATGAAGAAAAGCAACACTTCCCGCAAATGACGATTATTTGGCACAAAATCAGACATTTTCACACAACCAGAAGTATATATCTAAGCATGGCTCATGACGCTTTCATGTCACAATCGACCAGCACTTACTACTGGAGCCGTCTCTTGAAAAACAGCGAGAACTTAGTTGCGCACCTAATAATTAAATTAGTACACGATTTCCTTAAATCAGTATTTAATTCAATTAAATAAATATAATTAATTAGGTCAAATTCTATGCGACATGTTTATCAAACTAAAGATGCTGAATCCAATAATAAAATCTATTAAAAAGAATTATGACTTGGATGTTTTGTAAACATGGGAAACTACTAAATTGGAGACTATCGATTTCAACGTCACATTCATTACACCATCGCAGAGTCGACAGATAATTTGCGGTTTTTCTTAAAGAATCGGTAAACATAAATGTGTAACATTATGATCACATAGATTGCAGGTTGACCGCATTGTTAAACTGTCAGCAAAAGACGAATAAATAAAGTAATAATAAATGTATGATAAATATGAGATATTTCTGAGGTTATATCACAGCTTAAGTTAGATTAATATAGAGATGAACGGTATAGCCTGAAGGTAGTGGCAAGAACCACTCATAAACTTGTCTCCCGTTGATGAATCATGAAATTACCATTTCCTGAAAGTCTTTCGGTGTTTAACCTCATTTCTAAGAATTGTGTGCAATTCCGCGGTCACATCTACATGCACATTGTTATAAAATAATATTTTCGTCCTCTATCAGTTCTTTATCAGTAATGTTACAGAAACGAGTGCTTTCGCAGTAGCGTACGTCTCAGTTACTACCAACTTTAAAAATAATAAATGTAATTACTAACTATTTTAGTTTCTTTTTGTGTTGTTGATGAAGAGTGACGTAAAAATTCGCTGTAGTATTGTGTCATTAGTATGCCTTCTAGTGCTGACTCAGTCATACTCTTATAGCGAGGTGAAAATATTTTGTGTGTATGGTGTAATTAGAAAAAGGGCGTTCTGCGTCTAATGACGTGATGTTCGCGAATTTAAAAAGGACGTTCGCATCATATTCGCACTCTTGGTCTTCAGTTAAACTCTTGTCTATACGCGTTATACAAATTCTTATTCCCAAATCAAATAGAATAATTGTTATTATACACGTAGTCATCGTTCAAAAACCCAAACAGGATTATAGTATTTTTACAGACTTGTAATTACGCATAGTTGAATAAAGTAACTGACCCTTGACTCCAATACTAATATAAAGCAGCTCTTTTCAGCGGTTTTATTTGAATGTAACAACAACAGCTAGTGGCCAAGAGCCCCCTGATACGAAAAATGTAGCAGCCATGGCAAGATATATTGTACACAATTTTGTAGTTTAAAAATCGGGATTCTTATTTATAACCGCACACAATTTATCCGTTTTAATCTTCCTATATTATCTGTTAGATTTCCAAACGAGACTGAGGTAATATACTGTATTTAGCGCTTCATGTAATGACAGTTTGGTGTTCCCTAATGTGGAAATAATATCTGAAAGAATTGAATAATTTTCGAAAATTTGCTCTATTTGAGTATGGATTTCGGTATCTGAAACCAGTCGCTGACCTACTGAAATTGCTTGAGCATCTTGCGGATTTATACTTAAGATACAAAGTTTAATAATGTGTAAAAATTTCTCACAATATAAAACAGCTTTAAGTTACGCTTCCCATCTCATCAGTACCGGCTGTGGTGGCTGAGGATTGTCCGGTCAAGCCTGTTTAAGCTCACGAATGCGTTTTGGAGATTTAATAAAAACTTTTTTGACGGAAACTATAAATTGATCTACTTTTGAATAACTGTTTCTAATAAATTCAGCTACAAGATGACATGCATGGAGCAAAGAGGTTCTATGAAGCAATTGAGAAACAAATTGTTTTAGTAACTTACAACTTAACAATATTCGAACCCCCATTTGTAACCAACATTTCAAGTTGGGTTGTTGATATGTTGAACTTCCCAAAGGTATATTTTATTGTTTCTTCTACCCTTTCCGCGTTTGTCTTCTGTAATACTCTACTACGTAAAAGAAGAGCCAAGGAAATCTCGCTACTTTCTAAAGTGCGCAATAACACATTTAAAATCCTATTCTTTCTTGCATCCGCCATCTCCTCTACAGTCAGCCATATTTTTTGATCTTTTAACTCTGCTTTTATTTGATCCGTAATCGTGTTTTTCATCAGAGGAAAATTATACCGTGATTAACCTCTTGTTGGCAATCTCCATTCCGGAACGTATTTCCCCCAAAAGTTTCGAAATTCTTCATTGTCTACAATATTTTGTGGAATATTGCACACACTTAGCATAAAAAGAAAGTCATATAGAAATTTATAAAATGGCATTGCTCATTGAATCGGTGTTGTTTGTTATTAAAATGTCTTTTACACACAAAAATATTGTACGATGAAATGTTGATATTGCAAACAATACATTTAATAATAGTGCCAGTGTATTCTAATGTCGAAAATCGGTTAAGAAATCTATTAACACTCGTCGAACATAACAAAGAACACCGTCGATTCGCCATCATCAATCTAATCCGGCATTCATACACATACCATACGCATATGAATCTCGACTTCGTGTATATCCGACCGCTTACGAAATGTATCATCACCATCAGTGAGTGTGCACTTGTTTCTGCAGGCTTATTCACACATAATATGTTAACATAAATCCGAATTGTATGATTCACCATATATCTTTTATGTAAAGAGAGTAGAGCTTGTATATTTAGCGAGAGTCTTGCGACGACAACTCGCTTCGTTCGAATCACGGAAACACACAAGTCAAAAATAGAACGTTCAGTGTTTACATTCGTTTTCAGACAAATAAAGTCCCAAGTTATTGAGGCGTTTTACATCATGCTTTGTTCCTGTAAATATTGCGTGCAAATGGACAGCGTAACGTTTTATAAATATAGAAGATAATGTAGGGCATGAACACTGCCTATACGTGTGAATGTTTCGATTTTATGGTGGCTGAATATTGCCTTCGCAACTAAATTAGACAGATTACTTTCGGATTATTCGTTTTAGTGTTTAAAAATTATGCTTTTGTTATTGTCGTAAAACTGATATTCAGTCACGCACATGCATACGTAAATGTGAATTCTGTATGCAATAGACTTACACTACCGGTCATATTTATTTGCCCACCCCAATTTTATGTGTTTCCTGAAATACGGATTATCTTTCGAAAAATCTGTATTATAATTATTCAACAATATTATTAGTGGAAGTAATTTCATATGAATTTCTACGAAAATCTTAAATTGTTTATGATATATCGTAAAGGTGTCATAAATTGGGAAAATGCCATAAATATTATATAGGCTAATCCCTACAGTATTAACAGTTTTACCTGCATTTCCGAAAGGTATTACCAATATTGTGTTATTGTACTAACTAATTACAATATTAGGATGTGTTATTCAAAAAGGAAAATAAATTTTATGTCAGTCATCGTTCATCTTTTGCTGCGAAAACAGTGAGATAGAGAGTTATTGTGAATATTTTAATGCAATACCGAAGACGAAGGAATTATCTGTTGAAGTGCGTGCTATGATAGATAATTGCTTATCATCGTACGGGTAAAAGTAATCGCGAAATTGCAAAAGAATTACGATTAAATCGCAGAACCGTTGATTATAACGTTAAAAAGTTTGAAGAAAGTGGTACATTTTCCAACAAAAGAAGATCTGGATGACGCAAAGCGACGACATCTGCAGATGACCGGCATCTAATACGGATAAGTAGAAGCGATAGACGAAAAACAGCACCAGAAATTGTTGCTGAAATGAATAGAGCGCGTGCTAAACCAATTAGTGCGTCCACGGTATAGAGAAGTTTAAGGCAAGCGGGTTTATACGGAAGAATTGCTCTGCGAAAACCACTACTACGAAAGCAAAACAAGATAAAACAACTAAATTGAGCTAAAAACATAAGAATTGGACGATTGATCAATGGAATAATGTGTTGTGGACAGACGAATCGAAGTTTGAAGTTTTCGGTAGTAAAAGGTGAATATTCGTAAGAAGATCCGCAGGAGAAAGAATACTGCCAGAATATATTGCGCCTACCGTGAAACATGGAGGAGGTTCAGTAATGATTTGGGGGTGTTTTAGTGGAAGATCTGTAGGCGATCTCGTCAAAATTGAGGGAAACCTAAGGAAAGAAGGCTACAAGGAAATTTTAGAAAATAACGCTGTTTCTTCAGGACTAAGGATTCTTGGCGAAAACTTTGTATTTCAACAGGACAACGATCCGAAACACACTTCCAGATTGTGTGGCGATTACTTGCGGCAACTAGAAGAGCAAGGGCAAATCTCTATAATGGTATGGCCAGCTCAAAGTCCTGATCTGAACCCAAAAGAGCTTCTTTGGGAAGAATTGGACCGGAAGGTTCGAGAACGTGCTCTATCATCCACCACTGTACTGTGAGAACAACTTTAAGGAGCCTGGGCACAAATTACAGAAGATACGCTGCAAAAATTAATTGAAAGGATGCCGCGGTTATGTGCCGCAATTATCGAAAATAAAGGTGGGCACATTGTTGAGAGCAAAATTTAATAATAATTAATGATAATGTTTTTATATAAGAAAAATGTAACTATTTTATGTTTATTTTACACTATTGTATTGGTACAATAAATAAATTTTCAGTACACATTTGATAGTTTAATAATTTTGGCTAAAACTAAGGGTGGGCAAATAAATATGATCGGTAGTGTAACTGTGAATTATGTAGGCATAGACTTACCTACACTACCGGCCATAAGTGTTTGTCCACTCAGAAACAGACAGAAGAGAAAATAAAAGAAGAAGAAGAACATATAAGAAAAAAAGGATAATACCTCGAAAAGTATTATTTCAAACAGTTTTAAAATTTTGAATTGGTTTAGATGTTTAATTGGTCGGTCACAACGTCACAACTTTATCTTGTATTACTGCCCCACACAGTCTCGACATCTTCCCTATACTCTGAACCACGAACAAATAGAGCAATCACGACCAAACCACGTGAATATTTTTGACATAATAAAGTATCAGTTGCGAAAGTGTAATTTACACATACACAATTATTGTATTATTTATTTTAACTCTAATCAAAAAGATTAGCCTCAAACAAGATTGTTATAACAACAACAATAGTGAAAGTGCAAGTAGTTTATTTTATATTTATTTTTAGTTGAATTATATTTCTGAAGTTCGAAGCAATTGTATTATCTTTTATTTCAAAATAAATACATGTACATCTACAATTTTCATTCCAAAACTAAATTTACGCAATCATAATGTAAAATATAAATAAATAAACGTCTATTAATTAGAAGAATCATCGGTGGTACTAGAATCTCCTACATTTATGACAAATTCTTTTGAATTTTCTCTTGTTCCGTATCCCATATTTCAGGAAGCACATAAAATTTGGGTGGGTAAATAAATATGACCGGTAGTGTACGTGATTCGGATGTTTACAAGTTATTTAATCTATTTAAATAGTTATTTATTCAACACTGCACCAAAATGCACAGATATTTCACGAGAATAAAAACAAAACTCCAATTATTACGTATCCTATTAGACAATAGGGTACGGACGACTATGGAGCACAGACCGACTTAGCAGCGTTGATTATAAGTTCGGAAAAAGTTCGGGAAAGTTACATTAAATTATTATAATAAAGTCCCGCCGTTTCAAAAGCATAAAGCCCCTAAATATGTCCCGCTAAATATAAATCAGGGCCATCTATTCAAAATTTTAATATAGCGTAAATTAACCCTTCCTCGATATTAGCACTCTACCCGTCCTACTTAAACGAAATAAGTTATTACATTAATTACGAAATTACGGCAACTTTTGTATTACCTCATCGCGACTCTAATTCATTTTGTTTAAGGAGATTTATGGCGCGGGAATAACCATTAAAGCAGGTTATTGATTTGATTAATGTATCGTTCAAGGTATGCAAGTATTACATGTTTCGGGATTAAGCGGTGAATGAATGAACCACACAAGAAGTAAACGCCCGCAACAACTGCGACTAATTTGTACTAAAGAATTGATTGTATGTTACAACACGCGTCTCGAATAAATGCATGAATGAATAAGGTTAATTATGCACGTTACGAAACGTTGCTGGGGTTACGTGCTTGAAGAGTGTTTTTGATTTTTTGACTGGCGTTCGTAAGTTATTGTAAAGTTGGAAGTTCGTACTTTCTAGTGTTTGAAAACACAATCAAATCGCTTTAGAATGTGTATATTTGAGTAGAGGATGTGGGTATGTGTAATTTGCTATTACGTACCAAGTGTCTCAAATAATATTTCCAACTTAGCGATCTCGTTTATAATAGAAGACATAGTTTTGGTCAAATTAGATAAATTTTTCCTAAGGACTTTTTTGTTGTATCAGGTTGTTATATATAAAATGTCCGATTTTGTAAGGAATAAAAAAAAGTCTAAATTTAAAAAAATATAAATATATATTCTGCAAAATAGTCTCCATTTACATCAATAGTTTGTTGCCAACGGCCTGGAAGCTGAAAAATTCCCTTTGAAAAGAAATGTAGGTTTCGACGGCTCACATATTGCTCAAACACTGCTATTACGAACTCCCGGTCAGGGAAGTCCCTATCTTTTAAGTGATTGTCTAAACTTCGGAAAAATGAAAATCAGTTGGCGAAAGGTCAGGTGAATAATGTGAGGGAGAATTTCGTAACCAAATTCCGAAAGTTTTTGGATTGTCTGTCGTGCAACATGAGGTCTTGCATTATCATGAAGAAGTATGGGTCCATGTCTATTGACTAGTGAGGGCTGCAAGCGGCTCAATTTTCCATGCATAGTTTCCAGTTCGGCACAATAGGACGCTGCCGTGATGGTTTCACCAAGTTGCAAAAATGAATAGTGAATAATACCCTTTCTGGTCCACCATACAGTCACCATAATCTTTCGCGGGTGAAGTGATGCTCGTGCATGCTGTCTTGGTGCTTCACCTCGATCTAACCATTGTTCTGACCGTCTCCGATTATCATAAAGTATCCACTTTTCGTCACACTAGAAAGTTGAAATTCATAACTTTTCATTTTGACGAAAATTTCGATTTTTCCAAAGTTGTGTACTCGCAAAAATTGGTATTTTGCAAAAGTTATTGTACATTAACAAATGTTTGTGAGTTGACATTTTCGAAGGTCTTAAAGATGATTTTGATGTCAAAATTTATGTAATTCTTTGGACTTCTTGAGAGGTAACAGATTTAAAAGCCATTGTGAAATGTTAACTTCTCAATGTGTTGATGGATTATGTCTGAAGTTTGAGTGGTTTCGCTGTAGAAAGTAGTGAGTAGTAGAATACTACTAGTTCGGAACTATTACTTGACGCGCTGGAAAGTCGACATTCAAAACTTTTCATTTTGACGAAAATTTCAATTTTTCCAAAGGGGTATACTCGCAAAAATTGATATTTTGCTAAAGTTATTGTATATTAACAAATGTTTGTGAGTTGACATTTTCGAAGGTCTTAAAGATGATTTTGATGTCAAAATTTATCTAATTCTTTTGACTTCTTAAGAGGTACAAGATTTAGAAGCCATGGTGAAATGTTAACTTCTAAATGTGTAGATAGATTATGTCTGAAGTTCGAATGATGTCGCTATAGAAAGTAGTGAGTTTGTATTCTGCTAGTTCGGAACTATTGTTCTACCCACTAGAAAGTCTTAATTCAAAACTTTTTATTTTGACGAAAATTTCGACTTTTCAAAGGTAAAAAAAAAAAAATTGGTATTTTGCAAAAGTTATACATTAACAAATGTTTGTGGATTGACATTTTCGAAGGTTTTAGAAACGATTTTAAAGTCAAAATTCATCTAGTTCTTTCGACTTCTTCTTGACAGGATAAAAGACATAAAAAGCCATTAACTTTTAAATGTGTATTACCTTGAAAGTTCGAATAAATTTACTATAAAAAGTAGTGAGTTTGTATTCTGGTGGTTCAGACCTATTCTTTTACGCATTAAAAAGCCAAACTTTAAAACTTTTTTATTTTAACGAAAGATTGATTTTCACAAATGTGAAAACAGCATTGAGTGTATAATATTTTTTTGGATCCAACAGAGAGAAACAGCCTTCATATTCTGAGAGCACAAACAATCTAAAATTTCCACCGAATATTAACAGCAAGTACGTTAGAAGCAACTCGACAAACTTCCACATTTAAGTTTGTCGACCGAGACTCACCCATATATGGTAGTTATTTCAAGGTCGCTTTTTAAATCCAAGTTGTATAATATTGTCATTTGTTTAGAAAGTTGAAGGGTGAAATGTGAACATTTACTCACCATCAATTATAACTTTTGTAGTTGTTTTACTTGATTAGTAAACAATCGATATCAATTTTCAATAAAAATATTAAATACACAGACTATTGTTTAAATAAATTTCACCTTCTTTTCTATTTTACTTCATTAATTAGCAGTAATTAAAATTAATGTGGTAACTTACTTTCTTCCATGAGAATCGATTTCTTACTTGGTTCATTTTAAGTAGTAAAATATTAATTTAATACAACATATGTACATGTGTGAGAAAGAAATATTGTTAGAGGTAATAAAGATGTGCAATAATCGGTTTATATTTTCTATCTACAGTAAATAGGTATATTTATTAGTCATTACTATGAAAGATATATTAACAGTTATGTTCCTTAATATAATAAAGTATGATAGATTTTAAATACTCCGTATGTACGAGGGTAGTTTGACAAGTAGTGAGAATGGAAAAGAAAAACGAATTTTTTAAATACAAAATAATTTTTATTTTCCAATATATTCTCCTAGAAGAGCAATACATTTATTCCAACGGTGCTCCAATGCCCTTATGCCATCTCTAAAATGCGATTCTGGAAGGTTTGCAAAATACTCATTTACGAAGATGATAAGCTCGTCGTTAGACGAAAATTTCTTTCCACCTAGTGCCGTTTTCAATTTTGGGAAAAGGTGGAAGTCGGAAGGGGCTAGATCCGGCGAATAAGGCGCATGCGGTACTAATTGGAAATGCAACTCGTGGATTTTGGATATCGCAACTGTGCTGGTATGCGAGGGAGCGTTGTCTTGTTGAAACAGAATCTTTTTCTTTGCCATTCCTAGCCGTTTAGCACGATTCTCAACATTTACTTTTTGTAGCAGTTCCGCATAATATTATCCGTTAATTGTGGTACCTTTCTGAAAGTAATCAATGAGTAAAATGCCGTTTGAATCCCAAAAAAATTGATGCCATCACCTTGTTTGCCGATAAAGTGATTTTCGCTTTCTTTGGAGTTGCAGAACCACGTTCTAACCATTGTTTCGACTGTTGTTTAGTTTCGAGTCTACTGTAGTGTATCCAAGTTTCATCGCAAGTAACAAATCGCCTACAAAAATCAACCGGATTCCGCTTATAAAGGTCCAAACACTCATTGGAAATGCGCAAACGAGTGAACTTTTGATCAGTCGTAAGCAATCGCGGCATCGATCTTGCCGAAAGCTTGGAAAGGCCCAATTCTTTCGTTAAAATATGGTGTACGCGTTCTGTTAAAATGTTTACCATGTCTGCTATCTCTCACTTTGAGTGAGTGATAATATTATGGATTTTTATAATCATTTTCTTAGAAGTCACGATTTTGGGTGCTCCAGAGCGCGCTTCATCAACACAGCTTGTTCTACCACGTTTAAATTCATTTACCCATCTGCTTATTGTGGCGGATGATGGAGCAGATTCACCTAATGTTTCCCGTAACTCATCTTTTATTTCGGTAGCTTTCATACCCTTAATTACGAAGTATTTAATGACCGCACGATACTCTGCTTTTTCTATTTTAACAAAACGACGTGTTGCTTCTTTTTCAATCAGCTGTCAAAAATAAACTAATCAACCGATTTATCTAAATATCGGAATGTAAACATATAAATAGGCAACCTAAATTACAGTGCATTTGTTTCACCAATTAGAGCGCCACCTATGTGTCATTCTCACTACTTGTCAAACTATCCTCGTATTTATTAGTCTTTACTATGAAAGATACATTAACAGTATATGTTCTTTAATATAATAAAGTATCATAGTAAATTTTAAATAATCCGTATGTATGAATGAACATTTATTATTTTGATCGATAATCCTGAACTTATCATTTAAACTGTGCACTAAAATCATATACATTTATTTAAGGAAGAGATCACCTTATTAAATATTCGAACTACAACAATTTCACAACCCAAACTAGAAGTAAGTCAAAATAAGTTTGTAAAAATACGCTACATCATTGTTTTGACATATATTAATATCAATTTACAAAGTTTTATAAGTGATTGTCGGTGTATTCTCTGCAAAAACAAGTTTTTTTAATATAGTATACCATCAAAGTCCCAAAAGTAGTGAGATCAGACAAATGAGCGAGATTTAAAATATTAATTTGTCTTCTTTGGAATTCACGCTTACTAAAAAATTAATTTTGAAACTGATATTAGAATATTTATTGTAATTTTTTTTTATTAAAGAAATAGTTTGATCGTAAAGTGTCATGCCATTTAAAACCAGGTAAATAATACTTAACCTAAAAACAAATTAATGTATACTACATTCACATTTACGTAATAAATGAAATTTAAAAAATGTTGCTTCGTATCAAATGATTTTATTACACATTTCGTAAGTTTTGATTAATTTCTTGTATATTGAAGTATTTTATTAAAGATGCAAATCTTCTGTAATAAATATTATATAATAATAAAGGCAATTTTTGAATTCTTTTTAGTATTGCCAGTTTATCGATCAAAAGTTGCTTGTATTGTCTACATGTGGTTGTTATTTACATGATCAGATACATATACAAAAGATATATAGTTATTATGTTAATATTCATAAATAGAAGTATGTAGAGTTACCCCCACCTGAAGGTTAACAATGTATACGAAAATATATCTACATATAGTAATGCACGTATATATATACATATATACCAGGTGTACCGGAAAGTCATTACCGGTTTTCCTAACAGATGTCGCAAGGCTTAAGTACGCAATGTTCTGATTTGACACATATTTCATTTTATTCTACTGACATCAAGCTTCGAAGCCATTTGGGACTTCATCTATTCGATAAGCAACCGTTTCATAACTTCAATCACAAGTAGAAGCTACCATCTCAGAGAGCGTTAATGAACCACATGCCAACTGTGTGTAACGACATCGAAAAAATGATCAAAGCTGTAGTAAAAGATACCGCTGTGGTTATGTGTCGACCAAAGGACAGATCGGAAAAAATATTCTATTTTTGAAAATTCTAGTGCGTGTTCTAGATTTTGTTAAAGCGACATTTCTCATTGTATTAGTTAGCAAAAGATTAGAAAAGTGCACTGGTGAAGCAATTATGAAGGTAATGCTGAGTTACGTTAAAAAAATTTCAACTTTTAGCTGACCAACTGTTTGTGAGCGATGGTGTAGCGACAATGTGTAGTGTAAGCCGTTCCCTTAGAGACACGTCTGAGGAATTTTTACATGTGATGTGTAAAGTTCGTGCATTACACCTTGCAGCACAAAGTATTCGACGATGTCATCCAGAGGTGGATGCATTAATTTCAAATACCAAAAGAATTTTTTTAAAATCTCCCAAATGAATTCGAGAATTCCACAGACGGTGCTCCGGCATTCCTAAGATACCAGAACCAATTCTCACACGTTAGAGCACATGGTTGAAAGCGACTTTCTATGCGAGAATTTCAAACAAATAAAATCTATGGTTTTACGATTTAAATATAACGAAGCTGGAGCAATTAAGGAAGGTCGAAAAAGGTTTGAAAGTACTTACGTTAGAGCAAATTATAAAAGTTTATTTGACGCAATAGAATAATTTCAAAACACTGGGTTGTCGTTGATGGAGTCAATGCAAATTGTCAACGATTTACATTCACTCCCATATTTATTAATGATATAAAAAATATGTGTGTTGTAGAAAATTTCGAGAGCGTTATAAACAAAGGTTTCGATTTTACCAAATTAAGACAACTTTGCGATGGTGTGTGTATGGATCCGTCAACTATTTCTAAAGATTATCACCTTTTCAGCACGGCGTAAGTTGCTCTCCGAGACAATTGTAGAAACTTACATCATGTTGCAGACATTTTATCAGTCTTATCCACTTTGCGCAACGCAACAACATCTGTGAATAACGTAAGTGTGTTATTTATAAAACAAAACATAGCGATATAGCCTTGTTACGATCCTGGTCTGCGGCAAAAATATCCCAACTCTAGTGATGAATACATTTTTATCTACTTTGTTAAATAAAAACCTAAGTTTGTTCGAAATGTAAATAAGTGCAAAAATATGATTTTATTCTAAAGAAGGCCAGTATGGCGTATCCTCAAAAACTGGATTTGACAGATCAAATGTGATGTTTATTTTGAACTCTGCACCCAAAATTTGTCCAGAAACAGTTAAAAATTGCTTGCACCAAACTGTCTGTTGAGCTGTGTTGTTGGGTTCGGACATATCTACTACACACAGATATTATGGTTCGCGACTTTACCCTCTGTAGAAAAGTTCTAGAGTGTTATAAACGAAGATTTCGATTTTACCAGACTAAGATATATTATGATGGTGTATGTATAGATCCGTTATATATTTCTAAAGATTATTTTAATTATGGGTATATTACATCTCCAGATGTTTAGCGGTCATTTTTAAATAAGAACATCTTTGCAGCACGGCATACATTGCTTTCTGAGATAAATGTGAAACTTACGCCATGCTGCTGACATTTTGTCAGTCTTATCCAACTTGCGCTACGCAACAATAGCTGTGGATAATGTAGGTGTGCTATTTATAAAAGGAAACGTAAGTGATATAAATAACATATACTTCGTAAGGTCGTCCGTTTGTTTTTACACTTGCCTTGTTACGACCGTGGCCCGCGCGAAAAATATCCCAACACTCTTGATGAAAAATATTGCGTTGAATAAATAACATTTTGTTTCGTAATATTGCGACCTTTTTATATGTTAGTACCAACGATATCCCTTGCATATCCGTATATGTGGACATTACAGGACTAAAATGGCATGTTTTATTATAAAACTGATGAACATTTCGTAGGTTAGGTAGTCTCTGTCGTTCGGGGAATTTAAAAAATGCAAATGAATGGTTGGAAATGTTTACAATACACGTTTAGCATTCCTCCTTCTTGTACAAACGAAAGACCGACGTAGATTTATAACTAAATAAAAACAAACTTTAAAAGGCGCATGGAATAAGCAAATTACATTGTTAGGGTGGGAGCTTTAAAAAGGACCATACAGACGTGATAGGAATATAATGAAATGTTAATTGCTTCTGCAGAAATAAGAAAATTGACCCTAATATAACCGCTTCTACCTGATTTTGTCCTCAAATTTGCCGGCCTCTTTCCCTACGCTTTGTCCTTTTTTATTCGTACACGCATACGAGCATTTCCAAAGATAAATATTTATTGGTCTGTCGGGCGGGATTTTTTCTGGTTCTTTACCGGGGTCCGGGCCTCGGTGGCAAAATATATTATATATATAAGCTGGATTAGGGAGACACACCGCTGATGTTCTTGATCAAGCGATACTGTCAAGCGGCAAACGTAAAAAATAGTGGTGCTCTCGGTGGTAGTTGGTTGAACTGCCTGCGCCTCTTTTAACACATTTTTTTGCGTTTCTTGTACTCCTCCGGCGTGGTGACAAGCTCCTCTTTATGTTTAATGGTTTTCAGGTTTACGCATCATTAATTACATTGTAAATATAGGAATGTATTTTGACGGGGAACGGTAGAAAACGAACTGCATTAAAACATCACAAATTTACGAATCATTTTTCAAAGATATTCTTGACGTTCGCTTCCTCTTCCCGTCGTCGATAATGAAGGGTAGTTAGCGTTAACGCCCTCGCGCACACAGATGCTTTCTAATTAGTAAATATTTATTCGTTCGATGTGTGTTGATGTGTTATACGTTTTCCATTATAATAAATTCACAAAGTAACAAGTCATATATAATAATTAACCCTGAAACCGCATACGAGGGTAAAAAGGACACAGAGCTTTGGAAATTTTAGAATATCTGTGCGTTAATCAAGATGAACTGTGTCTTCTTCTAAATTCAATTTATGTCTTATATTAAAGATATATACAGGGTAATTGGTCAAAAACAAAGAAATTTCGAAATCAGTTCATTTTCGGACAATTACAATTAGGGCACAAAAAATCCGTGTAATCGTTGGCCATTGACATCTACGAGAATTTAAGTTTCTAAGTATAAACCTCATTGTGCGTGTTTTTAAATATATCTTAGTGTTCTGTTTTTAATCAGAAAAAGTAAATAAAACCTCTTTCTACAATAATATTCATATTTTGTGTACCCATTTCGACGTCTAAGTTATCATCAACATAATTTTGATGGAGCCTGTGGTTGATTAATTTAATCACTGAAAGTTGATATAAAGGGTTTTCCAATAGGGACTTGACAACTTTTAATTCAATTTGTGAACGCACCCTTTCACTAATCATCGAACTGTCACTGTCAATTTATTCAGTAAACTTAACATTTTCATCATGGTAAAGTACACGAATGAACAACGTCTGCAAATTATAAAAATTTACTACAGAAATTCGTAGTCGGTGACCGCTACTTTAAGAGCGTTAACTCCGATTTTTGGTCGTAATTCTCGCCCTAGTAGACAGGCAGTAACAAGTTTAGTGCAAAAATTTGAGTCTACATATTCGTTGTGTGATGTTGCCATGCCAGTGAGACAGCGGGTTGGTCGAAGTGTCGAAAATATGGCTGCCGTTGAAACGTCCGTAGCAAATGATCCAAATCAGTCAATTCCACGGCGTTCTCAAGAGTTGGGCATCGCCCAGACCGCTTTATGGCGAATTTTGCGTAAGGATTTTGGTTTACACCCATACAAGATCAAGCTGACTCAAGAATTGAAGCCGATGGACCATTTGAAGCGACGTACGTTCTCCGATTGGGCTCTGGAAAAGATGCGCCAAGATGATCAATTTCATCGCAAAATCATTTTCAGTGACGAAGCTCATTTTTGGCTCAATGGGTTCGTCAATGAGCAAAATATGCGTTATAGGTCGGGTGAAAATCCACATGTGCTTCATGAAACACCACTTCAACCACAAAAAATAACTGTTTGGTGCGGTTTGTATGCCGGTGGCGTCATAGGGCCATATTTTTTCGTTGACGATAATGATCGTCACGTTACTGTGAATGGTAATCGTTATCGCGCCATGATTACCGATTATTTTTGGCCCGAATTGGAAGATATGGACTTGGACAACATGTGGTTTCAGCAGGACGGTGCCACAAGCCAGACAGCACACGTTACAATCGATTTATTGAAGAGTAAGTTTGATGAGCGTGTTATCTCAAGAAATGGACCAGTCGATTGGCCGCCTCGTTCGTGCGATTTAACGCCTCTAGACTTTTTTCTTTGGGGCTACGTCAAGTCATTGGTCTATGCCAACAAGCCGACAACGTTGGAAGAGCTCAGAGCCAACATTGAATGCGAAATAGTAGCCGTTTCGGCCGAATTGTGTGGCCGAGTCATCGAAAATTGTGTCCAACGAATCGACCGCTGCAAACGTGCCCGCGGTGGCCATATGAACGAAGTCGAGTTCCATTCATAAATGTTTTGATTGTACTTCAACCCGATAATAAAGTTTTTGAAATATCTCAAATGGTCTGCAATTTATTTTGAAAAAAAGTTGTCAAGTCCTTATTGGAAAACCCTTTATAACCCCTTTCCACATTAATTTTCGTATTTTGTATACGTATTTCGACAACTATGTTGTCATCATCAGCAGATAATTAAATAGTGTCGCACCTGGAAAACTACGGCAAAATACCCTTACGAAAACAAATTCTGCACACGATCTGTACCGTTGAAAGCCAAAACGCACACTTTGAATCCAAAAATGATACCAGTTTTTGGTCTAACAGATCAACAAGCTACAGTATACCCTCTCCTAGTTCAAAAATTCGTACAAAATGTGCATACGAAGGACAAAAAAGGGAAGAAATTACCAAATATACTATTCACAGAGACTAATTTTATTCATGCAAAGGCTATACGTAGTTTCTGTAAATTAAATTGTGTTCGTACAAGTAGTTCTTTCACCAAACGGCAAACATACATACATAATAAAGTAAAATTTTCGTTTATGGCTTTACCTGGAGTGATCCATTTGCGGAAAATCTCGCTTGATGCTCCAACAATAGTCAGCTATCATATGTACATGCCATGTACCTTAATACCGTGCCTTGATGATTTTCAAACCTTCGTGGAACCACTCACCCTGCTCATCACTGACTGCACCAAGATTTTGCGGGAAGTTAGCAAGATGGCTATGTAGAAAATGAAATTTGTTGCTCATGTTGCAACCCAGCATTTTGAAGAGTTGCCGGAAAATTTCGGTGTAATTTTGTGCTCGTGTATTTTCAAAAAATTCTTTGACAACGTTTCTGAATGCCAACCAAATTCTTTTTGAGGCAGACATGATCTAAAGGCAATAAACTAAGTACATATGTAAATGAGAAAACTACTGTTAATGTCACGTATAGAAACAAGAACTCGGACTGCGTTTCACCATAAAGAGCAACACTCAATGCCTCATGACGTTATCTATATTGCATGTTGTCTGAAAATTTGGACATAAGAAAGCTGTGTGCAAGATGGGTACTGCGGTTGCTCACACTCGAGCAAAAACGGTGTTGTGAAGATGTTTCGACTGAGTGTTTAGCGAAGTTTCACAACAACGAAGTAGAATTTTTTCGCCGTTTCATAATCATTGATGAAACATGGGTCCATCACTTCACACCCGAAACAAAAGAACAATCAAAACAATTGACTAAAAAGGGAGAACCTGCTTCAAAGAAGGCGAAGACCGTTTCATCTGCAGGTAAGGTCATGATATTGGTTTGTTGGGATGTGCGTGGAATAATTTTTATTGACCATCCTGGAAAAGGAAAAACTATCATCGGTGAGTATTATGCGAACTTATTGCAACGTTTGAACGAAGAAATTAAGCACTAACGGCCGCATTTGTCTAAGAAGAAGATGTCGTTTCATCAAGACAATGCACCAGCTCACAAATCCGTTATTGCAATTGCCAAAATTAATGAATTGAAGTTTGAATTGCTTCCTCATGCACCCTATTCGCCAGATTTAACCCTCTCGGATAATTTTTTGTTCTCAAACTTGAAGAAGTGTCTCAGTGGTCAAAGATTTTCCAACGATTATCGGCAGTTAATGGCTATTTTGAGGAGCAAGACATTTCTTATTATAAAAAGGGTATCGAACGTATTGAACATCGCTGAGAAAAGTGCATAGAGCTTAAAGGAGATTATGTGGAAAAGTAAATATATTTCTTTCCAAAATTTTTGTTTTCTTTGTTGGGTCGGGTACTTCTACGACCACCCTCGTAATATCTACAATAGAAATCTTGAAATATCTAAATCAATACCGAAACTATAAATGTGTCTATAACTTCCCGAGCCGATTGATAAATTGGTGTAATTAATTAAATGTCCGGTCAACCGTATTGTAAGAATTAAGAACATAGTCCCTTACTTAACTTAATGGCGACATATGCCATTTGTACAGAATCATTCAGACTGCAATGTTGCACTTAAATGTATAGATATATTTAGAGACTACAATGTAGTATAATGCACTATCTACATCGTCTGAAAATATACAGAATTTGAAATAGTTCTTTTGCACGTTTCTTGGTATTTACGCCACTAGCACAAAAAATAGAATAATGCAGAAGAGGGAATAAAATATAATGAATATTCAAATGTACGAATGACAAACATAAGTGTACAATATGTGGTAATGAAATTAGGGCGGGTCTCAGTTGTGATGAATAATATATTTTAAATACATAATAATAATGCTTTCCCAGAAAGATAAATGTACACATCTTAAATGTACAGACTTTAATCTACGATATACACTACCGGTCATATTTATTTGCCAATCCCAATTTCATGTTACCTGAAATACGGATTATCTTTCGAAAAATCTGTATTACAATTATTCAACAATATTATTAGTGGAAGTAATTCCATATGAATTTCTACGAAAATCTTAAATTGTTTATGATATATCGTAAAGGTGTCATAAATTGGAAAAATACCATAAATATTATATAGGCTAATCCCTAAAGTATTAACAGTTTTATCTGCATTTCCGAAAGGTATTACTAATATTGTGTTATTGTACTAACTAATTACAATATTAGGATGTGCTATTGAAAAACGAAAACAAATTTTATGTTTTTTGTTGCGAAAACAGTGAAATAGAGGGTTATTGTGAATATTTCAATGCAATGCCGAAGATAATAATTGCTTATCATCGTACGGGTAAAAGTAATCGCGAAATTGCAAAAGAATTACGATTAAATCGCAGAACCGTTGATTATAACGTTAAAAAATTTGAAGAAAGTGGTACATTTTCCAACAAAAGAATATCTGGAAGACGCAAAGCGACGACATCTGCAGATGACCGGCATCTAATACGGATAAGTAGACGCGATAGACGAAAAACACCACCAGAAATTGCTGCTGAAATGAATAGAGAGCGCGTGTTAAACCAATTAGTGTGTCCACGGTACAGAGAAGGTTAAGGCAAGCGGGTTTATACGGAAGAATTGCTCTGCGAAAACCACTACTACGAAAGCAAACCAAGATAAAACGACTAAATTGGGCTAAAGAACATAAGAATTGGACGATTGATCAGTGGAATAATGTATTGTGGACAGACGAATCTAAGTTTGAACTTTTCGGTAGTAACAGGCGAATATTCGTAAGAAGATCCGCAGGAGAAAGAGTACTGCCAGAATGTATTGCGCCTACCGTAAAACATGGAGGAGGTTCAGTAATGATTTGGGGGTGTTTTGGTGGAAGATCTGTAGGCGATCTCGTCAAAATTGAGGGAATCCTAAGAAGAGAAGGCTACAAGGAAATTTTAGAAAATAACGCTGTTTCTTCAGGACTAAGGATTCTTGGCGAAAATTTTGTATTTCAACAGGACAACGATCCGAAACACACTTCTAGATTGTGTGGCGATTACTTGCCAGCTCAAAGTCCTGATCTGTATCCAATAGAGCTTCTTTGGGAAGAATTGGACCGGAAGGTTCGAGAACGTGCTCTATCATCCACCACTGTACTGTGAGAACAACTTTAAGAAGCCTGGGCACAAATTACAGAGGATACACTGAAAAAATTAATTGAAAGAAAGCCGCGTTTATGTGCCGCAATTATCAAAAATAAAGGTGGGCACATTGATGAGAGCAAAATTTAATAATAATTAATGATAAAGTTTTTATATAAGAAAAATGTAATTATTTTATGTTTATTTTACACTATTGTATTGGTACAATAAAAAAATTTTCAGTACACATTTGATAGTTTGATAATTTTGGCTAAAACTAAGGGTGGGCAAATAAATATGACCGGTAGTGTATATATGTATATGCATATATCTTATTTCATTTATCTTGGGGTCGGTACCGAACTCAAAATCTTTACCTGCATTCGCTAAATTCTAAGAAGGTGAATGGATGGTATAATGCGTTTATACAAGTAAAATTTATTCAGAATTGTTAGAATCCTCGAATAGTGTGTCTTTGATAACGTAGCATCTCATAGTTAGATTAATGGGGTGTTTATATTTTTGCAACGAACTTAGTAATTCTGCTTGAGGCTCTCTCCATACTATCTACCTGCCATCTGAGCCAAATAAATGTATTTTAGACTCGTCCAAGAATATTATGCCATCCCAAAATTCTAAGGGTTAATTTACGTATTTTTATGCAAATTCTAGACATTTTTCGCGGTTTCGTTTAGAAATCTAAGTTTTATGTCGTCTAACGCGGCCTTGATAATCACTTGTATGTAGTACCCGACGTACAGTATCACTTGATATGCTGTGCTTAAAACTTGCCTCGACTTCTTCTCGTAATTTAATTTTTGAATTTTTCTTATAATAAATCGTTCGTCTTGGGCACTTAGTATACATTTTCTTCCACGATTCGATTTATTTTGTGATGTTCCTTCATATTTATATTTGTTTACTACTTTTTGAATTGTGGAGTTCTGCCTACTAAACTACCTATTTGCCTGAACAATTTTCCTTCACAACATAACTTAATTATAAGCTTTCGCGTCGGCATGTCAATTTGCCGCCGTTTGTGCTCTATAGGTACTGTTATCATAAAGAAATTCATCTAACACTACCTCAATATTCTACAATATTTAATAAAACAAGGTGAATGACACATACAATGGCTATTCCCCTATCCGAGGTGTGTATGAGTATATATATATATGCTGGGGAGAGTACCTGTAAATTAAATTTTACGGTGATATGCAATGACAAGGCATGCTTATTAAGTAAGGACCGTTCGAAAACTACCAAGTTTGTTTAAACACTTATCAAACCATACGACTAGATTTTGAAAACCCTTTTCATAGAAACTTGCCGCTTGCTCTGATAACCAAGAGATCACGGCCGTTTTCACGTCGTCGTCATCGTTGTAGTGGTTGCCGCCGACATTATATTCGAGATAGCGGAAAAGATGGAAATCGCTCGGCGCAAGCTCGGGTCTGAAGAGGGTGGTTCAAAACTTCCCAGCCAAAAGATTCTAATAAAGCTCGGATCGAAGCTGCGGTGTGAGGCCTTGCATCTCTGAGTAGCTTTCGCAGGGTTTGGCCGTAGGCTACCGCATTAATGGTGGTTCCGCGTTGCATGAAATCGAATAACAGAACACTATACCTATCCCAAAATATGGACGCCATGATCTTTCGATAGGACAGAGTCTGTTTGGTCTTGACTCTTACAGGAGAGTGTGTGCATCTCCACTTCATGCTGTGTTGCTTCGAATGGGACGTGGCATGTGAAAGCCACGTTTCGTCTCTCGTTGCGATACGACTCAACATGGCGTCACCTTCTTCCTTATAATGAGTCAAAAAATTCAGCGAACACTCAAATCTTTCATCTTTGCGGTCCTCCGTTAGGAGTTTAGGAACCCAACGGCAGCACAGTTTCTTCAATTTTCACTTTTCAGAAACAGCACTGACCTCGACACTTCAGGAAAGTTGTTTGAAAGAGTGCTTATTGTGAAGCGTGTATTCTGAAGAATTTTCGCTTCAACTGAAGCCTCCATATCGTCTGCTATCACAGATGGACGACCAGAGAGGGACTCATGGACGGCGTCGCGGCCAGCTTTGAAGCCTCAGATCCACTTATGCACTTTGCCTTCGCACATTGCAGTAGCTTCGTAAACTTCACAAATCTACCAGTGAATGTCTGCAGCTGACATGTTCCTAGCCGACAAAAAACGCATCACTAACCGCACCTGGCATGGGGCGGGCGATTCTATAATCTTGAACATTTTAAAGACACAGAACAAACCGTACAGGTTACCTACACTGCTGCAACTGAGCACAGTTGTTCCCAAGGAATGCCGGGACACGACGTAAGCACTCGTTGAGACGCGCGCACCACCTATTAGTGTATATAACAAAACTAGGCGCTTACTTAAAAAACACGCCTGTTATTTGCCTTACTTTTTTATTATGTTACAGTACATTGGCATTATTATATTTCATTTAATTTTTTTGAAATTATAAAACTTTAATCTCTGTGTACATTGAAATATTATTTGTTTTTTTATATTAAATAAACATTTCTTAAAAATAATATACATCGTTCTATTTTCTTATTACTGTACGCTCAATTTTGTGAGTCACTGTATATGGTTATATATACTTATAACTACCATAATTTCCATCCGCCTTACAGTTTCGAAACGGTACATTGTTGGCGGTGTTTATAGATTAGACCTTTAGCAAATATTACTATTCCTCGTATACAAAATTTTGTTTTAATACAAGCGTAACTGTTGTACGTAAGTTGGTATGGACCATGAACAATTTTTTGTCAAACAAAATATTTCACAATATTTAAGATGTGTTACTTAGGTTTGTGACTTATAGTTCTCTTTATTCTTTCTAAGATTAAGTAATTATTCAGATGCATTAAGTTATTAGTGCAATGTATTTATACTGACATCCCTCTAATAGAATCAACGCATTACAATAAATATCTACACAAAGCAAAAATTAACTGTATAACTCAAGTCGACAGAAAGAAAACAAAAACAGTCATTTAAATCAACCGGCATTTGTCTTAAGCAATACCGCACATGTTCGAACTGTGTATATATAGTAACAACATATTTTTAGATCTTTATTTGTAAACTAAACATGTTACACATTCGTTTTGGTGAGTTTATTTTTACTACTTTCGACTGGCGATAATAAAAAAAAAAAATAATAAATATCAACGTAGGTCAGAGAAACAGAAACAAACCCTCGTTGTATGGAATGGAAGGCTCGAAATGGACTGCTAGATAACAATTTGTAATGGAACATAACGCCTCGCAATATATCTTCATAAAATGTGGCCCGTGAAACAAACCAAGACCCCTAAACTGTGAGGTTATACATACACAGTCACTTTGGGCTTTCCTATGATCTGACATCATTGGTTGCAATATATTAGAAAAATTATATGTATGTGTGTTTCTACCGATCTCCCCCTATCGTTCTCATGCTATGTGTGCTTGATGCATGTTTTTCTGTTAACATGGAATTATTCTTTCGTGAACGATCCGTATTTTTCATTTGCGTCCTTAAATTAAGTTTAGTGAAACGAGGACGTATCAATAAGTTCTTAACCTATTACAGAAGCAAATCGAAATCGAAATTTTTATTGATTGAATTAATCAAAAAAGGTAAATAAAACGCCTTTCCACAATAATGTTCGTATTCCGTACACGTACTTCGACAGCTAAATTGTCATCATCAGTAGATAATTAATTACAGTGTTGCCCCTGGAGCCATGGTAAAATTTTACGATAGACAAAGAAAACGACACCATACCTTTCTCTGATACTCTAGTAATTGGAAATAATCATAAAATAGAAATTGATATTTTTCGAAAAGAAACTAATGTTGATATTAGGTGCGCAACTAAGTTCTCGCTGTTTTTTTCATGAAAATGCAACTTTATTGTGAAAAAATGTTTACAAATGATTCATTCAAAATATTGCCCATCGCTAGCGACAACTTCTTCCCATCTTTCTGGCAGAGCTCGAATACCGTCACAGTAGAAGTGTTCGTCTTTTGAGGCTATCGACGAATCAAGCCATTTTGAGATGTCTTCATATGAGCGGAACTGCTGATTAGCCAGACCATGTGCTATCGAACGGAACAAGTAATAATAGGACGGCGCAATATCTGAGGAATATGGCGGGTGGGGTAGGACCTCTCATTTGAGCGTTTCTAAGTAGGTTTTAACGGGTTTGGCAACGTGAGACGGGGCGTTATCATGCTGTAGAATCATTTTTTCGTGCCTCTGCTCGTATTGTGGCCGATTTTGCACAGTGCTCGGCTCAATCGCATCAATTGAGTTCGATACCGTTCCCCAGTGATGGTTTCGTTCGGTTTCAACAGCTGATAATAAATAACACCGCCCTGGTCCCACCAAATACACAGCAAAACCTTCGCAGCGTGAATATTCGGCCGAATCGACGACGTAGAAGCATGGCCGGGCAGTCCCCATGATTTTGTTCTCTTTTGGTTGCTGTATTGAATCCATTTTTCATCACCCGTAACGATGCGATGAAGAAAACCCTTCCTTTTTTGCCGCTGGAGCAGTTGTTCACAGGCGAAAAAACGACTTTCAACGTCTCTTGACTTCAAATCATAAGGAACCCAAGTTCCTTGTTTTTGAATCATTCCCAACGCATGCAATCGCTGGGAAATGGCTTGGCGGGTAACTCCTAATGCTGAAGCAAGCTCTTTTTGCGTTTGGCACGGATCCTCATCGAGCAATGCCTCCAATTCAGCGTCTTCGAAGGTTTTTGGGCTTCCTTCACGCGAATGATTGTCGACATCGAAATCACCGTGTTTGAAACGACGGAACCAATCACGGCGCGTTGTTTCACTTAGAGCAGCATCTCCGTAAACTTTTTAGAGTCTCGATGCGCTTTAGCCGTCGTTTTCTTCGAATGAAAGAAGAAAAGCAACACTTCCCGCAAATGACGATTATTTGGCGCAAAATCAGACATTTTCACACAACCAAAAGTATATGACGCAAAAACAAAATCACTAATGTGTCAAAGCGGTTTGTTTACCATATGTCTAAGCTTGGTTAATGGCGTTTTGGTTATATCACAATCGACTAGCACTTACTACTGGAGCCATCTCTTGAAAAACAGCGAGAACTTAGTTGCGCACCTAATAGATTTATCAAAGCCGAGGCAATTGTTTTGATTCGGTAGTAATCAATAAATTAATTAGAAAAGCTAACTTAAAAAAGACCATCTAGGATATCATTGTTTGTCACCTCAAAACAATCGAGACAAGATATTTTTATGCTTACCATTTCACCTGATGACAAAAATTTAAACAGGGTTTTTAAAAACCGCGGATTTCAAATTACATTTCGGAACTGCAAAAAATCTCTAAGGAAATGCGATTAGACCAAACGTTCTATAGGAACCCGGTATAAAGGACATATGGCACATATTAAGTTTAATCGACCTGGGAAATCCGGTTCAGCGAAACACGTGCTAGAATTAGTAATTAATTTAATAATTATAATATTATAAAAGACATTAGGAGAATTCTGAATTAAATTTGTAATTCGTTTTTGGAATTTTACTGTTGGGTCTGTTGTTAATGAGGTGTAATCATCTGAGTTTAAAAAATTCAAAGTTTTTGCTACGTAGTCTTCTTTATTGATTGCTGCGGTGATTACTCTAAGATATATATTGGACAAACTAGAACACTTGCGGAAACAAGGATATAAGAACACAACAGAAGTTTTAATTATGACAAAAATGATTCAAACTATGCCTTACATTTAAATACTTGAAATCATTCTTTTATTCAGATTCAACCATTCTACTTTCGGAAAATAAAGGCGTAAAGTTATCATTACTTGTTATTGAAATAAATAAACATACAAAATGTAGAGGGCGCCAATGTTTTTAAATTATTTTTCTGTATCGAAGAAATACAATAAACCCTACAAAGGAATCGTTCGTCAATAAGACAAGTTTACCTGATGATAGGTGAGTCCCTGAAACATATATAGTAAACAGGGTGTTATTAATATTTGAATGATTCCATTTATCTATTTGGCAAATCGCCGATATAGCAAGTGTCTGTCTACACACATTCTAACAACAACGCGCTGTCGTTCTGTCGTTCAATTTATTCGCGTGTTGTACGATAGAGGGATGCAATGGTTTTTCATAAAAAATGTAAAAATTTTTTAAATGACCAAGTAGATTTGAATAATTCTCCACTTTCAAACTTATTTCTTTGTAAGTGTATATCACCCCCTGAAAGTATTTTAGTTGACTAGAATATATTCCGTTTGTCTTAGATTTACCTTTTAGTCTGAAGATGTCATAGTGTTGGTGAAACAATTGGTACCATTTTTAAAATTAAAAAAAAATTGAAAGTCATACAATTAAATTTTTATATTTAATTTTGTTATGGATTTTCATCAAGAAAAAACCACGTTAGTCAATTACATTGAAACATTTCATAGTATGGAAAATTATAAAAGTTCATTCATTCATTCATAGCGTCCGTGCATCTTGTAAATATTTTCCATATTGTTCCGTACATTTTTCATTACAATAGCACGTAACGGTGGCATCGAATCAATGGCGAAATCGTTCACGTAGACACGATTTATTTCAATTATTTGCTATATTCGATATATCCATACAATACGTAGTTAAATAAATATTACTTATGACGATCAATTTGCTACAGATCATATGTCCGACATCGTTGACAATACACTTCACACATTCCATTCGTGTCAATGAATCTCTAAAGCCGAGTCGTGGCCTATAAATAATTTATTGATTTGGACGTAACACATTACACCTCATAAATATAATCATGGCTTTAATCGGCGAAATAATTCGTATTATATCCGTTATTAGGGTATGATAGCTAAAAATACTGGTCGAAAATTTTGCCGCGATTTAATGATGCTCTGTTGTTGTGAAAATATGGAGCATACGACCGAGGTAATTTGAAAATATTTCATTAAACTAACGTCTAAAACAATTTATAATCCTTTTTGTTAATTTTATCTGATAATAAATTCGTTTATTTCCAATAAGAGCTTTATTTATCATAATTTTTATTTTCGAAAGCAGTTTTTGTTGTCATATTTTCGTTTTCTATTAGCGATTTCTATTTATAATTGCACGTTATCTTCTATTTTGTAAATATCTAAGTTTTCTAAAGGGACGCGATCGTAGAAAAATGATGTTTCTTAAAGTTATTGTAGATTAACAATTGTTCTAGCATTGACATATTCGAAGGTCCTAATAACAATTTCAATGTGTCGTACTGATAAAATTTAGATTTTAGATAACCGCGAAGAAAGAAATCGTTTGAAGATAAGTCGGGCGACCGAGGTAATTTGAAAATACTTAATTATAAATTACCTCTAAACCAATTTATAATCTTTGGTGTTAGTTTGGTCTGAAACAAATTCATTTATTTCCAATAAAAGCCTGATATTTCTTAAAGTTATTGTAGATTAACAAATGCTTTCGTATCAACATGTTCGAAGGCCCTAAAAACGATTTCGATATCTTATGTGATGAAATTTAGATTTAAGACAACCGCGAAGAAAGAAATCGTTTGGAGATAAGTCGGGCGACCGAGGAATTTGAAAATACTTCATTAAAATAACGTCTTAAACAATTTAAAATCTTTTGTGTTAGTTTGGTTTGAAATAAATTCGTTAATTTCCAATAAAAGCTTTTTATCATAATTTTTAGTTCCGAAAGCAGTTTTTGTTATTATATTTACATTTTATATTAGCAATTTTTATTCATAACTGCACGCAGATCTTCTTAAATTTTCTAAAGGGACATGCTCGCAAAAAATTGTATTTTTTAAATTATTGCGACTAACAAATGTTCTCGTATCGCCATGTTCGAAGGCCCTAGAAACGATTTCGATATCTTATGTGATGAAATTTAGATTTAAGACAACCGCGAAGAAAGAAATTTGGATATATATATATATATATATATATATATAATCTTTTTTGTTAGTTTAATTTGATATATATATATAAAGGGCCTTTTACAGCTGTCGCTGTCTTCCATCTCATCTCAACCTGGAATTCTATTCACTGCGGTTTTCCCAGTCTCTGTCCTGTAACCCTCTATTTTCATGACCCTGTCGATGTCATTTCACCACAATGACATCGACAAAGTCATGAAAAATAAAGGGTTGCAGGATAGAGACTGGGAAAATCGAAGAGAATATAATATAAGAGAAAATAAAGTGAAGTAATATATTCGTTCCAAATACAATAAATATTATATTATTATAATCTTCCTCAATTCATCTTCTGTCTTCGCGTCTTTTGAGATGACCATACCATTTCAATATTTTCGCTTCTATGGTGTGTCCTGGGTTGCTTGTTATTTCCATTCACGTTTTTTATTTCTTTGTTTCTAATTCTATCTCTCCGTATCAACCTACAACATCTTCTTTAACATTCAATCTCCACCGCGTTTATATTTGATTTATATTTTTTGTTAACTATCCATGTTTCTGCCTCGTACATTACGATACTTTCAATGATTGCTTTGTATATTATAACTTGCTTGTTCTCGTAATATACTTGCCCTACAATATTGAATTTAACTGCCTGATACTGAATCTCGTTTGTCCTAGTTGTGATTTAATTTCTTCTTCGGTTGGCGCTTCTCCTGTTACTGTGGTGCCCAGGTACTTAAATTGTATAGATCCTTCAATTGTTACGTTTTCTTCTATTTCTAGATTTTATATTCCCCCTGTCTTAGTTGTTATTTATTCTGTTTTATTAAAATTCATCTATAATCCGGCCTTGTTATTCGCGTCTTTCAGTTTTCTCACGATGTAGTTGAGATCTTCTTCGTCCTGTAAAGTGACAACTTGGTCATCTGCGAAACCCAAACTTAGTCCCCTCTGACGGGGACTCCTACATCTTGATATTTGTTCTTCCACTTTCTTAAGGTCAGTTTCAGGTAGATTTTGAACAATGTCGGAGCAATTAAACACCCTTGTAGTAGTCCTTTCGATGTTCTAATTCCTTTCTCTAGCTTATTACTAATTTTTACTCTGTTAATATTGTTTTGTTCGCATTTCACCATTTTCGCAGGTCTTAAAAACGATTTAGAAGTGTCATTGTGTTAAAATTTAGATTTAAGATAATCACAAAGAAAAAAATCGTTTGAGGATAAGTAGGGTGATTGAGGCAATTAAAAAATACTTCACTAAAATAATTTCTAAAACAATTTGTAGTCTTCTTTGTTAGTTTAATCTGAAATAAACGAGTTTATTTCCATTAAAAGCCTTTTTATCATAATTTTGATTTACGAAAGTAGCTTTTGTTATCCCATTTACTTATCCAATTAACGATTTCGATTTATAATTGCACGGAGATCTTCTATTTCGTAAATATCCGAACGAAAGTCAAGCTTATCAGTAATTTAATTTCATGTATGCATGTACGATTGTATGCAGCGAAATTAACCCCAAATTTACAATTACAGTGGAAGTTAATGGCGAAAATCTAATGCAATTTGTAATAGCACGCGCTAAGTAATTTGGACGTGTATGATACAAGCTGTAATGGTTTGTTATCGCAGCTAATGTTATATCTGTAAATTTTGCACGCTTATCGCAGGACTCCCGGACCAAGTGTAAAGTGGCAATATTGACCCACAGGGGAAGCATGTAACTAACGTTAAATGATACTAGTTCATTGTAATTAAGTGATAAAATTTTAATCGGCGAATGCGAACTTAAAACTCACGGCTTGTTTTAATACGTATCTAACAGGTTGAAAAAGTTTATGTACCATCGTTTTTTTGCGAGTCAATCGAATATAGGGCAACGGATTCAATTACATTAGTGACTATACATTTACATCTGTAATACAGGAATACACACTGAAACTGTCGATGAATATACAGTTACCTACCAAGAGTAGTCTGAAGTAAGAAAGTCCAATGTGATCCGGATAAAAGTTACTGGTTGAATATGGAAACGGCACGCGAAATATAAAAAAAATTGAATTGTAAATAAGATATATAGTAATGCTTAATTGTAAGTTATATTTTTCTTATTACCAGGTGTACCGGAAAGTTATTACCGGTTTTTCTAACCGATGTCGCTAGGCCTAAGTATGCAATGTTATGATTTATTTGATATGTCATCTTATTCTACTGACTATATGTCATTTTATTCTACTGATATCAAGCTTCAAAGCTATACATGTTATATTTTGCGAAAGTAACATTTTCATAGATTTATACCTTATTGAAAATGTCCAGTTTCGTGTCTGAAAAAGTGCATTTGCAGCGCGCATTCTTTTTCTTATTTAATCAAAGGAAAAAAGCCGAAAGTCGTCGTTTGCTGGTAGAAACTTACGGTGATCATGCTTTCAACATAAAAACATTTGAGCGGTTTCGATAATTCAAAAGTCTTTAACGAAGTTAAAGCAGTAAAAACTGAATAAAATTGTTACAAAAGATTACTAAGACAAACAATCGAATACTCAAAATAGTCAGAAAAAAATATTTGTTAATTTAAATAACCATATTCAAAATAGTATCGCCAAATACTCCTAGTAAGCCTGCAGAAACCAGTGCGCATTCATTGGCGTCGAAGTCGAGATTCATGTGCGTATGGTATGTGTATGAATGCCAGATTTGATTGATGATGGCGAATCGACGGCGTTTTCTGTTAGGTTCGACGAGTGTTAATAGATTTCGTAACCGATTTTCCACATTAGAATACATTGGCAGTATTATTGAATGTATTGTTTGAAATATCAACATTTTACCGTACAGTATTTTTGTGTGCCAAAGAAATCTTAATAGCAAACAACACAGTTAAATGCGCAACGTGATGTATCATATTATAAATTTCTATATCACTTTATTTTTTATGTTAAGTGTGTGCAACATTTCACAAAATATTGTAGACAATGGAGAATTTCGAAAGTTTTAGGGTAAATACGTTCCGGAATGGAGATAGCCAACAAGAGGTCAATTATAATATAATTTTCAGGGGTGAAAAACACGGTTATGGATCAAATAAAAGGCTGACTATAGATGAAACAACGGATGCAAGAAAGAATAGTATTTTAAATGTGTTAGTGCGTACTTTAAAAAGCGGTGAGATTTCCTTGGCTCTTCTTTTACGTAGTAGAATATTACAGAATACAAACGCGGAAAGGATAGTAGAAACTATAAAACATACCTTTGAGAAGTTCAATATATCGGTAACCCAATTTGTAATGTTAGTTACAGATGGGGGTTCGAATATGGTTAAAGCTGGAAAGTTACTAAAACAATCTTATCCTCAATTGCTTCATGTAACATGTTTGCTCCATGCATGTCATCTTGTAGCTCAATTTATTAGAAACAATTATCCAAAAGTAGACCAATTTATAGTTTCTGCCAAAAAAGTTTTTATTAAATCTCCAAAACACATTCATGAGTTTAAACAGGCTTGTCCGGATATTCCTCAGCCACCACGGCCGGTATTGACGAGATGAGGAATGTGGCTTAAAGCTGTTTTATATAATGAGAAATTTGTACACATTATTAAACCTTGTATCTTGAATTTAAATCAGCAAGATGCTCAAGCAATTTCAGTGAGTCAACGGCTGGTTTTAGATACCAAAATCCATACTCAAATAGACCAAATTTCCGAAAATTATTCAATTCTTTTAGTTACTATTTCCAAATTAGAGAACACCAAGCTGTCATTACATGAAGCGCTAAATATAGTATATTACCTTAAAGCCTCGTTAAGAAATCTAACAGATAGTGTAGGAACATAATAACGCATAATAGTCTGAAAATTGGGATTATATATATAAATAATAATCCCAATTTTCAGACTATTATGCGTATGGATAAGAGTTTAACTGAAAACCAAGACTGCAAATATGATGCGAACATCCTTTTTAAATTCGCATCACATCATTAGACGTAAAACGCTCCTTTTCCAAACACACCAACATATTTTCACCTCGCCGTAGGAGTATGGCTGAGTCAGCAGTGGAAAGCATACTAATGACACAATACTACAGCGAATTTTTACGTAATTCTACATCAACAACACAAAAAGAAAACTAAAATAGTAAGTAATTACATTTATTATTTTTATATTGATAGTAACTGAGCCGTACGCTACTGCGAAAGTACTCGTTTCTGCAGCCTTAACTCCTAGTAACATCACAAATAAATTAACTACCTCAATCGAAATAACTTTGACAATTAAGACATCTTCCCTACTCTTAATTTAACTAAAATATTTTAAATAAAAATTCTCATACAGAAAGAATATACATAAATAACATCTGCCTTGTACGTACGCCGTAGAATGTAGACACGAACTAGATAAAAATATTTCTTCAATCAGATCGTCTGAATTCTTAAAATACCACACAGAACACATTGAAACATACAAATCCATCACGATTCTGTGATTATCGATTCTAATAAAACGTTTAAGATAAGGTGCCAGGTGAAGCGGCATTACATTTGTAAGCCTTTATCTTCGTTTCAATGGAAGGGTCTGTGTAAAGGATTGATGTTCTTTTCAGTGAATTGTATATTGTGGTACGGTATTCACAAGCGTGTAAATACTGTTGTTATCCGTATTTATTAATAGAAAGAATGGTGTTGAATAGTACGGTTCGAATTTAAGCGGTTTTCTCCACAAAAATTTTCTTTTGAATACAGGCGGTAATTTGTTTTCTTTTCAGACATGACTACAGGTAAATAATTTTAACATTTACAAGGGGGAAATATTTAGCAAATTGAAGGTGGTGGATAGTTGTTAACGTGTTCCAACAAATTAAATCTATTTTTAAAGGAATTATTAAAAGAATACCAAACAAATAGAGGAGCTTGTAATAATCGTAAAGATTCTTTTATTTGCATCTACACTAGCGGTCATATGTATTTGCCCACCCTTAGTTTTACCCAAAATTATTAAACTATCAAATGTGTACTGAAAATTTATTTATTGTACCAATACAATAGTGTAAAATAAACATAAAATAGTTACATTTTTCTTGTATAAAAACTTTATCATTAATTATTATTAAATTTTGCTCTCATCAATGTGCCCACCTTTATTTTTGATAATTGCGGCACATAACTGCGGCATCCTTTCAATTAATTTTTGCAGTGTATCTTCTGTAATTTGTGCCCAGGCGTCTTGAAGTTGTTCCCACAGTACAGTGGTGGATGATAGAGCACGTTCTCGAACCTTCCGGTCCAATTCTTCCCAAAGAAGCTCTATTATGTTCAGATCAGGACTTTGAGCTGGCCATGCCATTATAGAGATTTGCCCTTGCTCTTCTAGTTGACGCAAGTAATCGCCACACAATCTAGAAGTGTGTTTCGGATCGTTGTCCTGTTGAAATACAAAGTTTTCGCCAAGAATCCTTAGTCCTGAAGGAACAGCGTTATTTTTTAAAATTTCCTTGTAGCCTTCTTTTCTTAGGATTTCCTCAATTTTGACGAGATCGCCTATAGATCTTCCACCAAAACACCCCCAAATCATTAATGAACCTCCTCCATGTTTTACGGTAGGCGGAATACATTCTGGCAGTACTCTTTCTCCTGCGGATCTTCTTACGAATATTCGCCTTTTACTATCGAAAAGTTCAAACTTCGATTCGTCTGTCCAAAACACATTATTCTACTGATCAATCGCCCAATTCTTATATTCTTTAGCCCAAAATTTAGTCGTTTTATCTTGCCTTAACCTTCTCTGTACCGTGGACACACTAATTGGTTTAGCACGCGCTCTATTCATTTCAGCAGAAATTTCTGGTGCTGTTTTTCGTCTATCGCGTCTACTTATCCGTATTAGATGCCGGTCATCTGCAGATGTCGTCGCTTTACGTCGTCCAGATCTTCTTTTGTTGAAAAATGTACTACTTTCTTCAAATTTTTTAACATTGTAATCAACGGTTCTGCGATTTAATCGTAATTCTTTTGCAATTTCGCGATTACTTTTACCCGTACGATGATAAGCAATTATCATAGCACGCACTTCAACAGATAATTCCTTCGTCTTCGGCATTGCATTTAAATATTCACAATAACTCTCTATTTCACTGTTTTCGCAACAAAAAATGAACGATGACTGACATAAAATTTATTTTCCTTTTTGAATAACACATCCTAATATTGTAATTAGTTAGTACGATAACACGATATTGGTAATACCTTTTGGAAATGCAGGTAAAACTGTTAATACTGTAGGGATTAGCCTATATAATATTTATGGTATTTTTCCAATTTATTATGACACCTTTACGATATATCATAAATAATTTAAGATTTTCGTAGAAATTCATATGGAATTACTTCCACTAATAATAAGATAATCCGTATTTTAGGAATAAATATAAAATTGGGATGGGCAAATAAATATGACCGGTAGTGTAGGTAGTACGGTAAATTATTTCCCTGTTTTGTGAATAGCCCGAATTTTCAGTCACACGAATTAAGTTTTCAAACGATACACCTGGAGGTGACACTTTATTTATGAGCTAGGGTCAGGTATAAACATGTAAGCATTTTAGATAGTTTCGGAATGACAAAAGAACTACAATTATATATAATTCTGATGATTAATATGATTCGCATGCATTGGAAATTTTACAATTTCTATTGAACTTGGTACATATTTAATAATTAAATATAACATAAGATATACTTTCTGTGGTAATTGTAAACAGAGTTGGGATGTCTCGCAGGTCAGGTTCGTACTGAGTACGCGCGCCCGGCTTATGACCACTTCGTGACTTCCCACTTCGGGATTTCTTACAAATATTTCCCATTTCGTGACACTACCTAAAATGATACCTTCGGCGTCTCCCATTTCGGGACGCGATATTAAAGGAATGCTATACATCATAAACGTAGACAAAACAACTACACATTTGAGATCAAAAATTGTTTTATTTACGTCAATCTAATTTTAAATAAGAAAATGTGTCAAATATTTACACAATATCACAGAATTATTTCAATTAAAAACCCAACCCAACCCAACCCAACATTAGATTTCCCTATAATAAAGTCAGAAACACTTTTAGATATAGCCTAAAAATGCAAAAGGACATGACAATTAAACCATTATCTAGTCTAATCCCTGATACGCTCAATGCTCCGGTATAAGTGTCACCAAATGGGAACGCTAGAAGTAATCAAAAAGGGTTGAGTCATGAAATGGGAACAAAGCAGGTAAAATTTCGCCGTGTCACGAAATGGGAAGTTCCGAACTGGGAAGACACCCGCGCGCCCGCACCAATGTAATTTAATAAAAGAGATGACGTGTAGAATTATAAGTTAGTACCGAGCAGAACTTTATATAAGGCGAACGTGTAGTTATTAAGTATGACGAACGTGTGTAAGGGAAAACGAGACCATTGTTTGACGCAGTGCGGAAGTTTATTGATAAATTTTCCGATTTATATTATAATGGTGCTAAGATATACTATGAAGTTTTGCAATAAGCCGTTGATGTGCTGGGACAAACGCGACTATAAGTATCATATAAAAAGTATAAGACTAAAATAAAAAATAAAAATAGTATGGCATCAAAAACGCAATCTATGTTTGATTTACTGTTCATGATGAGATTTGAGATTTCAATTACACGATAAGCAATCGTTTCATAGCTCATTCATGCACAGGTGATATCAAATGGATTTATTTACAAAGCTTTGAGTCCAACAAATCATGGTTATCACTTGGCGAAGCCGACCTACCGACTCCAAGGCCAAATCGTTTTGGTCGCAAGGCAATGCTATGTGTTTGGTGGGACTACAGTGCCGTGGTGTATTGTTGAAATCTGATGAAGCAGTTAATACTGATCGCTACCGACAACAAATTATCAATTTAAACCATGCGTTGATAGAAAAACGTCCAGAATGGGCCCGAAGACACGGTAAAGTGATATTACAGCACGATAACGCGCCGTCGCATACAGCTAAACCGGTCAAGGTAGCGTTGAAAGCACATGGATGGGACATAATATCGCACCCGGCTTCTTTTCAGGATATGCCCAGTGTGACTATCACCTTTTCGCGTAGATGGGACATGTGCTTGCAGAGCAGCACTTCGCCAATTTCGAAGAAGTTAAAAAATGTCTCGATGAATGGTTTTGCTCAAAGGACAAACAGTTTTTTTGGGAAGGCGTCCATAAATTGCCTGAAAGATGTGTAGAATCAAATGGTCAATACTTTGAATAAATAAATTTTTCCATTTTCTTAAAAATTATGTAGTTTTTTTAAGGAAAAAACCGGTAATGACTTTCCGGTACACCTGGTAAATCACCAAAGCCTTTTTACATTAAATTAAGTTCGTTTCACATTCGTATTCGGATTCAGGATTTATTTTTTAATCAACACGTAATAATAATAAAATATATATTGGCAATTACAGAAAAAGAACCAATTATAAGCTATAATTGCTTCTTGATTGCTCGAAGTCACATGACTTCAAGCAGAACTGTATTGGATAATCCGCAATGGAATTGTGCAGCATCTTTTTTGTTTCACTTGTAGCCATGTCGTAGCATCTATAAATTTTAGTCAGGTATCCACCTTTTAGTGAGAAGAAAAAGACGGAAATAGACATTTCAAAATACCGTATTTCTATCTCTAAAAGACACGCTGTAATAAATCACGAATTTGCTATAGGTGGTAATTTGAAAGAGACAGAGAGGAAGTGTGATTTCCTGACCATTTTCAGGCGTTTCTGTGTATCGTTTTATTACACTGTGCACACACACACACAGCGAATGGTTTTGTTCTTTTTTGGGCGTCGAGTCGCCTCGGTCGCTAAGTCTGTTTCGGTACGCGGAAGCAGCCATTTACAATATCTTTACAAATAATTTGCATGGATTTGAATACATTTCGGCCGTTCGCATTTAAATATCAGAGGATAATTGGAAAGTTTCTTTTGCAGTTTAAGTTTGTGCCACTCGAGCGATGTCGGCGTCCTCACCGAGTTATTAATAATTTGTTATTTAAATTAGTTTCTGTACGAGTGAGGACAAAAAGCTAACGCTATCGGTGATGACACTGGAAATTAATTAAGGCATTTAATGACAAGATAATCGGAATAAATTCGTTATTAATTTCCCTTACCCGGTAACTTTAATCCCATCATATTAAGTACGTTGGATACATGTACTATATGTCATGCATATTGAGAATAAATTGAACGTAAATGACTTCCCTCAATTAACAAACTGAAATGCAGAATTTAAGTACACATGCTGCTAGTCACTTCAGACCTTGAACCCTACTGGCGTTTCTACATATCGATATTACAGTAGTATCAGGTTATTACAAATGTAATGTCCGTTTTTTCCTTCAGTCTGAACTGAATCGCACCTGTGTGAAGACGTGTATGTTTTTGGTGAAAATTATTATTGTATTTGTAGAAAAGGGTATCTATTTTGAAGTGTGTACCTGTTCCATTTCTTGGAAAGATTAATACACCTGTCCTTGTCTCGCCTATGGAAATGCTGTCGGCAAGAGATATTCGGGCAATTTACTTTTTTCAATTTAAAAAGGGATTAAATGCAGCTGCAGCAACGCGAGAAATTAATCAGATGTTCGGTGTAACCACGTGTAATGAACGCACATTACGGCGATGGTTTAAAAAATTCAGCGAGGGAAATTTTGATTTGGAAAATGAGCCTCGCGGATATGCGCGTAGCACCGTTAATGACGACGAGCTGCGTGTAGAAGTTGAAAGTAATCCGTCGACAACAGTGAAACATTTCAAGTGTCCATTGCCACCATTAGTCGTCACCTTTCTTCGATTGGCAAAGTGAAGAAACTCGATCGATGGGTGCCGCACCAATTAACGGAAGCCAATAAGCTCCGTCGATTAGAGGTGGCTACCTCTTTGGCTAATCGACAGAAAGTTGAACCGTTTCTTCATCGAGTGGTAACGTGTGACGAAAAGTGGATACTTTATGATAATCGGAGACGGTCAGGACAATGGTTAGATCGAGGTGAAGCACCAAGACAGCATGCACGAGCATCACTTCACCCGCGAAAGATTATGGTGACTGTATGGTGGACCAGTAAGGGTATTATTCACTATTCATTTTTGCAACCTAGTGAAACCAACACGGCAGTGTCCTATTGTGCCGAACTGGAAACTATGCATGGAAAATTGAGCCGCTTGCAGCCCTCACTAGTAAATAGACATGGACCCATACTTCTTCATGATAATGCAAGACCTCATGTTGCACGACAGACAATCCAAAAACTTTCGGAATTTGGTTACGAAATTCTCCCTCACTCACCTTATTCACCTGACCTTTCGCCAACTGATTTTCATTTTTTCCGAAGTTTAGACAATCACTTAAAAAATAGGGACTTCCCTGACCGGGAGTCTGTAATAGCAGTGTGTGAGCAATATGTGAGCCGTCAAAACCTAGATTTCTTTTCAAAGGGAATTTTTCAGCTTCCAGGCCGTTGGCAACAAACTATTGATGTAAATGGAAACTATTTTGCAGAATAAATATTTATATTTTTTTAAATTTAGACTTTTTTTTATTCCTTACAAAATCGGACATTTCATATGTAACAACCTGTTACATAAGTAAGTAACCAATTGTAAAAAATTCAAGTCTTCAACAATATTGTATCCATGTTTAATATTATTTCACTTTTGGTCTCATAATAAAGTTCTAACAATTTAAAATGTATTGCAAAATGAAAGAGAAACAGTTTCTGCAAAAATATCTTAGTTAGTCATACTAAAATCTGTTCCTTATCGTTATAGTTCATTTCTATACATTTTAATTTAGTTTGGTAGCGTAAGTACGATTACAGACGTAATTTAATGTCTATTTAAGACATTCGATTGAGTAGTTTTTTATTGTTCTTTGTTATTCTTAACGCCCTCTCGTATCTGTCATTCGAAAGATCATTACCATCGATTATAGATCTCGTTGATATTTTAATTTTATTTTAATTAATAAAATTTAATTAATTAAATCGTAAAATTATGGTCCTTATATTGACTGGAAGTTATTCCCGCTGTTTTTGCAACTATTTGACCATAATAATGAGTGTTCATTCTTTTTTTGTGAATACGTCATAACTTTAGTGGGTTAAAAAGAAAATGGCGGGTTATCGCTTACCTCTTAATCGATTTCCTTGTCAGACTTAACAATTATCTTTCTTTATGCCATTTAGAAATTTAACTTATTTTTATTGGATTGATTACTTGCAATTCTTGAAACTACATTGGAATATTGTGAGCTGATTATTTGATTTATCGTCTCAATGGGAAATAGTTTGATAAGTTGATAAAAAACTCGACACGCGGTCGAAAAATTCAGGTTGAATTAATCTTGACATTGTAATGGACGATCTTAATACTGTTAATTAACCCTCAAAACCAACTAGAGGTATGTAATCTAAAAACTTTGTATTTCATAGGGGCCTACTTCGTCTCTTTGTTTTTATTTACATTAACTTTAGAGTATTTTTCCTACCTATTACTTTTTAAGTAATTTATTAATCGTAATTTACAAAAAGCAAATGCAGAAGTTGCAGAAAAAGCCATTATACGAAAAACGTCAATGTTTACTGCTACAGCACTCTTTGTAATATGATGAAGCATGGTATTCCGGAAGGAAGAGTTAGGACTGTTAAAGGATCTATTAGAAAAGTATAAAGTTGAGATGATATCATTTGAACAGCATATAGTATGTATAAGCAGGGTGAAGTCACATTAAATAACTTACTAAAAATTTAAAGCAAAGACTGAATTAGAAGCCTTTAGAACAACAATGTGGCGAACATTAAAGCAAAATGGTTTCCAACTTGGGGCAATAGACAAACGACGTGTTATAATGGAATCACCGGGGATACAAAAAGTACACCAAGAATATTTAACCAGACGAAATTTGGTATAACACTCACAATACCATAAAAAAGATTCAATTCATTCGCAAGTATGCTTATTGGATGTACACCCTTCCAGAAGGAACGAAATTGATAAGAGATGGGAGATTTTGGTTGAATGAGAAGATACAACGAGAATTGCTAAAAAATAAAAGAAATGTTTTGTTCACTATACTGCGCTTTCAATGAAATTCGTATCTAGAGTAGGCATTGGAAAATATTAATGATATAATTGAGTTTTTTGAAAACTTACCCTAAGTATTCTACATATGCACACTTTTGTCATCAGTAAAATCATGTCGGGGGTTGACCTGAAACCAATATAACATAATATTAGCAGATCCTGTCTTAAATATGTTCTTGTTCAATTACAATCATTGATGTATATGCACATGTATGCGCTTGGATGATAGTAGAAAGTCATTCATTATAGTATAAAGAAATTGATCTAATCACCTTAAAGCCATTGAATGATTCTTTTATAAAAAATTGGAAACTTAAATTTATTATATTTAAGAAAAAGATCCTCCACGTTCTGGTTACTAATACAATTATTGAGTTAAATTTGATCTTTTTCTTATCATTTGTACTAATATTACTTTCCAAAATATTTCATATAATCTAACTTCTGTAACTCCTCCACACTAATCTTTCTTTTATTTCATCTAAAAATTTAATCAAACCTTATTTAATTTTATTTCCACATGAATAAGGTTTAACAATTCTTCGAGTAACCAGCGATAGGAACAGATAGAAGATAAAAGCATGCTGATAGCTTTCATCATGTCAGTGACGTAAAGATGTATAGCAAAAGTAAATTGTTAACTGTGACCGGTGTAAATAAATTTATAAATTATTTTCTTACGTTAAACAGGTATATAATTACACAAATTATTTATTTTATTTATAATTATAAAAAAAACCTAAATTCGAAACTTTTATTTTTTCGAAAACCTCAATTTCTCAAAGAGGTATGCTCGCAAAAATTGGTATTTTTGAAAATTTATCGTGCATTCACAAATATTGGTAGACCAACATATTTAAAGATCCTGGAAACGATTCTGGAGTTAGAATTTATCCAACTCTTTCGATTTGATGCTGGGATATTGGAAAGGCCGAAAAGTCTTATCAAAATGAAAGCTTTCGAAAAGTGTAACTGGATTATTTCTAAAGTTGAAATCATTTTTCTATTAACTGTCGTAAATTTGTTTTCTGCTAGATCAGAATTATTGTTTTACATACTACCAAAAACCAAATTCAAACCTTTTTATTTTTCCGAAAACCTCAATTTTTCAAAGGGGCAAAAATTGGTATTTTTCAAAATTTATCGTACATTCACAAATATTGGTAGACCGACGTATTTAAAGATCCTGGAAACGATTCTGAACTTAGAATTTATCCAACTCTTTCGATTTGATACTGGGAGATTGGAAAGGCAGAAAAGTCTTATCAAAATGAAAGCTTTCGAAATGTGTCAATGGATTATTTCTAAAGGTGAAATCATTTTGCAATTAACTGTAGTAAATTCGTATTCTGCTAGATCAGAATTATTGTTTTACATACTACCAAAACTAAATTCAAAACTTTTTATTTTTTCCGAAAATCTAAATTTTTCAAAGGGGTATACTCGCAAAAATTGGTATTTTTCAAAATTTATCATATATTTACACTTATTGGTAGACCAACATATTTAAAGATCCCGGAAACGATTCTGGAGTTAGAATTTATCCAACTCTTTCGATTTGATACTGGGAGATTGGAAAGACCTAAAAGTCTTATCAAAATGAAAGCTTTCGAAACGTGTCAATAGATTGTTTCTAAAGATGAAACCATTTTCCAATTAACTGTAGTAAGTTCGTATTCTGCTAGATCAGAATTATTGTTTTACATTGGAAAGACTACTAAATTCAAAATTTTTAAAGATGAAACTTTTCCAATTACCAAAACTAAATTCAAAACTTTTTATTTTTTCGGAAAATCTAAATTTTTCAAAGGGGTATACTCGTAAAAATTGGTATTTTTCAAAATTTATTGTATATTTACAATTATTGGTAGACCAACATATTTAAAGATCCTGGAAACAATTCTGGAGTTAGAATTTATCCAACTCTTTCGATTTGATACTGGGAGATTGAAAAGACCGAAAAGTCTTATCAAAATGAAAGCTTTCGAAACGTGTCAATGGATTATTTCTAAAGATGAAATCATTTTGCAATTAACTGTAGTAAATTCGTATTCTGCTAGATCAGAATTATTGCTTTACATACTACCAAAACTAAATTCAAAAGTTTTTATTTTTTCCTAAAATCTAAATTTTTCAAAGGGGTATACTCGCATAAATTGCTCAACTCTTTCGATTTGATGCTGGGCGATTGAAAAGACCGAAAAGTCTTAACAAAACGAGAACACGCAATTCCTTCCGGAAGTAAATTGATAGGAGAAGAGTTGTATTTCCAACAACACAATTACTCCAAACATAGTGCTAAAGTTTGTAAGGACTATGTGAAACAAAAAGAAGAAGGACATCTTGTAAATATGGTTTGGCCCATACAATCGCTTGATATGAATCCTATCGAGTTGCTGTGGGATGAACTAGACAAAAGAATGAGATAATACCGTTCGAAATCGCAGCAACAGCTGTGTCAACACTTTACAAATGCTTGGAACAATATTCCACTTGAAACTCTTCAAAAACTTGTGTTGAGACTACCCAAAAATTTGTAAAAAAGTTAGTAAGTGTAAAGGTGGATATTTTGTCGAAAGCCGCTGAAAATAAAAATTCTTAATTTTTCTTCATAGAACTGATATTACTTTGTTTTATAAGGATATATAGTCCATTTTTATAATTTTTTAATTACATCTTTATTCGTGTATATATATTGTTTTACCTAAAGTGTACTATTTTTTTGTATTTTACATATAGTGATCCCTCATTTATGGCCGTCAGTGTATATGTTATTCATAAAATCATATTATCAGAATAGTTATCTTATAAATTAAATCAAAATGTTATTTAATTATTAATGAACATAATTCTTATAGAATATACATAAGGAATAAGTAAAATCAAAGAAAAGAATTATTCGTGTATTACGTGCATTTCTATATCAAGTCTGTTACATACTATATTTATCACAACGGATTCTAACCTGTCGCGCTGGTGGAAAACGACAAGCCTATGAATTAATATTACTAGCTTATCATAGTTAAATTATTTAAGAGTTCCGAACTATCAAAGGAATTTTTACATTTACCTTCGACTACTAATGCAATACTTTTAAAATATGCATTTGTCCTTTAGAATTAATCTCTCTTGTAGATAACTCACGACAAGCTATGACTCCCTTTTGATTAATATCTTATAATATACATTGAATGAAATTAATATTTATTTTACGCATTTACTATGCCTATTAGAAAGTCTAACAACTATTTCTGGTAATACAATTCTTGTCTTGATGTAGTATGTAAGTATATTCAAATAAAAATATTATTTACTGGACATCTAAAGGGAATATAATTCTTTGCTCTTTCTGGAAGCGTTTCATAAAATACAAATTTATAAAACAAGAATAGCATGCGTTATATTTTTCCAATACCCCAACGGCGTCTATTATAACCGCAAAACCCGAGTCCTTTTCACGCGTATCAGGCAGGTGTGCGTCAAATCGACTGCGCACGTCTTCGCCACAATGAGAATTCAAGAAATAAACGAACAATACCTCGGGACCCATAGAACGAACCTATACGACCAAGTAATACCTTCGGGATTGCTTTTAGAAGACGACCGGGCACAGCTCACCATCCATCATAGTGTATATATGCGCACAATACGAGATATTGAGGCTGGAGTATTGTTGCTTAACGACTGCCTTTTATTCAAGCCCTGACAACGCAATAAGAAATTTATCTCTATTTATATTTAAGAAATGAATGGAATGCATTATTCGAAATTGGGTAGTTGAAAAATTGGGTAGGTCCGAACATTGTGTACCTGGACACGTCGAAATTAAGAGAGTCAGCGTTGATTGTGGTTTCGTTTTGCTGTTGGACGTGTAGTACATGATGTGTCAGTTGAAAGGAGACGGAATAAATATAATATTTGTTGGGTGAATATGATTGAAATTTGTCCTAATCATTAAATAATGGCTTTCATGATTACCTGACCAATTGAAAAGCTTCAATTAATAACTTACCGTAAGTTTTCATTTATTAACTGTTTCCTTAATGCAATTTATGGCGCATTAGAACATGAATACACTATCTCCGTGGTCTAATGGTGATGGCACATTCTCGGATAGAATTAGATTGTGCGGTCAACAACAGAAATCTTTTTAAATATTCCTGCAGTCTTTGTTTAGAAAAATTTAAATTGAAAATAATTGCCCTAGAATCCGGTGCTCCCCCTGTGGTACTACACCGGAATATTCCTGTATTACACATACGACGTAAAAAGCGGTTAAAATAAAATTTTTGGGTTTAGCATCGTAGAAGTATATAACTATATGCAATTTTATGTGGCATTATAAAAACCATAAAATTCAATAAAAGTTTAACCTGTTTATCAAAATTCAAAGATTACTACGACAGTTTTGTTTATTTAATTTTTTCAAAGTAATTTCCTCTACACTCAATATACCTCTCCATCCTTCAAAACAAATCTTTAAACCAGTTCTGCCAAGTTTCACTAGGGAGTAAAGCACACTCGTTGTCCCAAGCCCGCAGAAGGTCCTCATCACTGGAAAACCGCCTCGGTTTTAGCTTCATTTTCACATGCGGGAACAGTGCAAAGTCGCAGGGAGCAAGATCTGGACTGTAGGGAGAGCGGTAGAGAACTTTCAATCCTGTCGTGGTCAAATATTCGGTGCAGGCTTTGGCGCGGTGAGCTGGAGCATTATCGTGATGGACAAACCAGGTGTTCCTTCTTGACTTTGGCCGCAGATTCTTCATAGATCCCATGACTTTAGGCAGGCACCGTTCAGTATACCACTTAGCTGTGACTGTCTTCTGTGTGTCCAAAACGACGCGTTGCACAATTCTACTCGATTTGAAAAATAAAGCTATCATTTTCTTCTTTACAAATTGGGAACTTTGTTTTGAGCTTTGGTCGGTACATCGTAGTAGTACAGCCAAGTCTCGTCACCTGTCGCGATGTTGTTCACATACCGAGATTGTCCCTCATCAAATGTTTTTAGCATCTCCCGGCACCAAGTCTCACGTCGTGTCATCTGCTTTTCAGTCAGTCGATGCGGCACTCGGAGAGAACAAAGTTTCTTCACGTGCAAATGATCACGCAGAATCGAACGAATTGCTGGCGCATTTAGGCCTGAAGTACCCTCTATCTGTTGGTAGGTCACTCGCCTGTCCTCGCCAAGCATTTTCCCCACAGTACTAACGTCTTCCTCCGTAACTGACGTTCGTGGCCTTCCCGGCCTCTCAGCATCCTCCACAGTTAAATTTCCCCTTTGAAATTCTCTATACCACCTGAATATCGTTGTGCGATGTGGACAAACATCACCTGGTGCAAGAATCATTTCTTCGAAGGCTGGTCTATGTTTAAACCACGCACGAAATTATAACGCAAAACTGCCCTTATCTCATTTCGTGACCACGATGCCATCACAAGCACTTTACACTCTCACTGCAAGTGAATAACTGAGCCCATCGTCTATACACATATGAACATGTCTCAACATGCTGCAACAAGCAGCTTCCTATGATTCATCGTTTCGTCATACTGCAAAACTTTCCTAGTACCGTTTGTATTGAAGCCGAAGGCGACTAGTTTGAATAAAATAAATGAATTTTACCAAAATAGTAAGCTTTTGTTTTTATATTTATAAAAGTTCGGTTTTCTCTGCAACAGACTGTGCATTTTGATTTGTTGGGTTGCTAATCCAACAATTCTACTCCTAGCAGATTCAAATCTAATATTATTTTTAGTAAACCATCTTTGCACATAACATTTTTTCGTGGATGAATTTGGTATTTTTTCTAATTTTGTAGAATTTTAAGAACGTACTTATGTTCTTTGTACATGTCGTATATAATATTACGAACTTCCATTTTCATCCATATATCTATATCTCGACTTTTCAACTTGTCACGTGGTTTATAAGCTTCTACTAGTAACGCAGTTTCAGCGTCTTGCCTGTGTTTGACAATAAATATTGTTCGAACATAAATACCTAATGCTACGGCCTCTATCTAAAATAATGTCTTTCGAAATTTATTTTCTAAAGCAAAAATGGAAATATTACCTCTTGTACAGAACTAACGGACAATAAAGGTCCTCCGTTGCATTTTTTAGCTTAAAAATATTATACAAATTATAAACAAAGTCTTGGCAATTAGAATCAAGACGTGCACTTGACATGATTACACCTAACCTGTAAATAACAAATGTAAAAGCTGCCTACATAGGTTACCTAAGTGTAAACTTAAAAGGATGATGCAATAAATGTGATTAATTATTTGTTAGAACAATAACAAATAACAGCGGTAAAATGCAAGGAACATAACAATATCGGAACCGTAAAAAAGACAAAACACTATTTTCTGTATTATACGTGATACGTGTGTGCATAATACACATGCTCTGCATACGGCTGTTTTTATTTGTTCACGATTTCTTGGCAAGACGTAGCGCGTAACTCTATTAGAAAAACGTTCGCGCCCTTTCTTCAACACACGTGAGTACAGATGAATCAGACAAATGCCGGTACATGTCCGTATTTTGCAGCGTTATTGATGCATCGGCAAACTTTCGTGGTTTCAACTATAGTAATAATCGTATAAAGAAATGATGACAGAGACTATAATATAACCTCAAACTTTTTAAACAAACACAGCCGCAACACATGTAGCGCTTTTGTGTAAACATGGCTTCAACTTCGCGATGTTTATATGTGCTTAACTATTCAAAAACAACCACGTGCTGATCACGCATATTTATTAATCTATGTGTTCGTGATACAGACTGTAGAAATGATTTAATGTAACCCAAATATAAAATGAAAACCCTTTATTTCGTCAAATATTTATTAGTTGATTTACAAGTGGCCGTAGGCGTTTCAGCAAGTAAAACAAAAATATTACACGCCGCAAGTCTACCTGTCATTTCTTCTTGTACTTTATGAGTTCCCTTTGGATCCCCTTTTCAACTCTGCGCCTTCGTTATTTCTTGGAAGTAAAGATCGCATCTACGCGAACTGTTAGTTTAGATTTTAAAGGTCTACTGTCAGCTTATTTGTTCTTGAAATCCCCTGGCGATTAACTTGTCAAGTAAAAAAGGTCATAAATATGTTTTTACTTGAAAATGTAGTCATTATATGGTATGTAAGTATTCTATACCGTTTGAGGCAACATTACCGAACCCACTTTAAAAAGATGGTTGGTGTACAAAGGAAAAATTTGTTGACATCCCTAGGGTATCATAAATATATTGTAAAAACTAAAGAAGTAAATATGAACTGTAGAAGATATACCATATAAATACTTATTAAGGCTGTAGAAACAATGCTAGCGCAATAGGAATTGTTATTTTCGAAAATAGAGTTGATAAAAAGATTATTTAGACCAAATATAATTTTTATAAAAGTCAATGCGCTCGGACGAAATTTGGTTTAGGACGAGTCAATTATGCGCCGAAGGTTCGACCCTGTTTGCAGTGGTGTCCATTGTTGTTCGTGTGTTTATAGTGTGTGTGCTGTTTTCGCTGTTTGTACTTGTTAGCTTCATAATTTATATAAAAAACTATTTTGTCAAAACCATTTTATCAGTTCTATCTTTATTTAACTGTTAAGTGAAAAATTATGACGAATGAAGTAAAAAATATATACAGAAATATTAAAGTTAGGTTATTGTATTGTTTGAATGCCACCGTGTTACGCCTATGGTAGAATCTCGTCGCGCAGATTTTAATGAGTCATAGTTTCTTCTCTAAATAATCGAACTCTATCAATATTATATATTATTATAAAAAATATATATACATATAATCGGTCTCCCATCTACCTTTCGGTGTAGGTGTTAACATTATAATATATATTATGTTTTATGTACAAAGTCTCTCCACAAACTCCTGTCCTTGGCTATCTCTCTAGCAACAGATATTGATTGTCTTCTTCTATGCATGGCTTTTACTATAAATTTTTCCCATGTTTCTTTTGGTCTTCCTGGTCGTCGTTTTGTTTTTCTTCTAGCTTCAAAAATCCTCCTTGCTGGTATCTTATATTCCATACGTTGTAAATGGCCCCATCAGCTCAGTTGCTTTTCGTCAATATATTGCATTATAGAACCTATATGTAACTCCTCTCTTATGTCTGTGTTTCTTTTTCTATCTTTCCGTGTTATCCCTTTACTGCCTCTGAGGTATTTCGTTTCTAATGCTTGCACTTTGATCTTCAAGCTATTCGTGAGTATCCACGTTTCACTTCCGTAAGTAAGAACTGGCCTGTAGATCGTTTTGTAAATATCATCTTGGTTTTCGTATTAACTTCCTTTTTCCAAATTACAGTAGTTCTCAATGAATGGTAGAGTTTAGATGCTTTGTCAATTCTCTCTGTTATGTGCATGTCTTGATTACCATTTCTATCGATTGTTACCCCCAGATACTTAAATTGTGAAACCTACTCTATTCTTTTGTTTTCGATATATATATCTTCAGTGTCTCTTCAATTTTTTGCGATGTTACCATTACTCTCGTTTTCTGTGTGTTTATTTTCATTCCATACTCCTTCAATGTGTTGTTCCATATATCAAGATTGTTTTGGAGGTTTTGTTCACTATTTGCCATTACTACGAAGTCATCCGCATATACGCATTCAGAGATATCCATCGGCTCCATGTACTTGTACGCTATATTTAGTTCTTTAATGTGCTTTTGCAATTTTTCAAAACTTCATCAATGAATATGTTGAACAGCACCGGGCTCAGCACTCCTTTCTGTCTTAATCCGTCTATAGTTACAAAACTCCCTCAGCTTTTGTTATTACTAATTACATAGTTGTTTTTTTCTGCGTGGAAAAAAGTAAAGTGAATGCTGTGGAAATAAGTATTAAGTGAAAAATTATGGGAATTAATAAAAAATATATACAGAAATATTAAAGTTAGGTTATTGTATCGTTAAACCCAATAGACGAATTTATTGAACAGCGACAGATTTTGGTGGGGATATATCTTCTCTAAATAATCGAACTCTATCAATATTATATATTATTATAAAAAATATATATACATATAGAGGGGAAGACCACAGCTTTCGGGTGGGGTTAACATTATAGTATATATTATGTTTTATGAAAAAAGGAATAACGTCCTTGGCTATCTCTCTAGCAAAGATATTGATTGGCTAAAGATAGGGAGAGATGGAAGAGATTAATAGGGGATTGAAAGTTTTCAGTGTAACCCTTACACCTACTAAGGTAGAAAGGGTTTTATTTTTAATATTGAGAAGAAGTGGTATCTTATCAGATTAATCAAAGCCATAAAAAGTGCTTATATATTTTTCAAACTTCATCGATGAATATGTTAAACAGTACCGGGCTCAGCACTCCTTCCTGTCTTAATCCGTCTATAGTTAAAAACTTCCTGAATTACTAATTACATAGTTGTTTTTTTTTTGCGTAAAAATTTATAATGCTTCCTCAGGAGTTCTAAAAAACAATCATGGGAATTTTTAATAGGATCACAATTATTATCTTTTTATTACAAAAACTAGATTAATTTAAAAAATTTATTAAAAAACGTTCAAATGTGGTTTGGACATACTAAATACTAATAAATAAAATTATAAACTATTGTACTAGCGTCAGTGGTAAGTAAAGGTCAGAGCATGTTACACAAATAATTTACATTTGAAAAAAAATCATTTTACGTGTGAAATCCTAAAAAAGGGAGAAACCTTTTTTTAGGGGATTGAAAAGTGTAGATTTTAATTATATATATATATATATATATATATATATATATATATATATATATATATGAATGTGGTGAAGAATTTTTATCCTTTGTGACACTGATTTTCATTCTATTAAATTGCAATAGATAGTACTTAATTGGTTACACTGATATCAATCCCCTATAATTAACGGTGTTAGGATGTTTACAGATGTGAGCCATTTCCAAGAATATTCTTTTCTTGTAATTACTCTCTATCTCTATATATATATAATATATATATATATATATATATATATATATATATATATATATATATATATATATTTTCTGCGTACATATTTTTTATGGCTTTGATTAATCTGTCGTCCACTCCTCTTCTCAATATTAAAAATAATAGATGTAATTACATACTATTTTAGTTTTTCTTTTGTGTTGTTGATGTAGAGTGACGCTAAAATTCGTTGTAGTATTGTGTCATTAGTATGCCTTCCAGTGCTGACTCAGTCATACTCCTACGACGAGGTGAAAATGCGTTTGTCTATTTGGAAAAGAAGCCAAAACACACACTGGTGTGTCTTTTGGCTTTCGACGTGTACGGAATTTGTGACAAATGCGACATTGTCTATTGATGATGACGAATACGAAAATTTATGTGGAAAGGGGTTGTGTATCAAACTTAAGTAATTAAATTTATGAAAGTACCAGAGGAGTTAATCCAACAAAAATAATAGAAAAAGGATAGGTTCTAGTATACCACCCTGTGGAATGCCTTTAGGAAGAAGTTGCACTTAATCATTTTAATTATTGACATTTATAAAGGCATTGCAGATATTAAATAAAATCAGATCTTAGAATTGACGAAATTTATTATCTCAGCTTAAGAATATTTTTTAGTAAATTCAGATTTATTTACACATTTAACAACTTTGTTAAAACGTTATGTTCGTCCATTGCAGACGTATGTATTTGTGTGTTTGAATAGTTTAAAGGTTGGTTGTTTGACGCCCTTAGTAAAAATAAATAAGTAGTTCCTTGCTTGCTTTTTTTTCTACACTTCATTTGCGGCTCTTTGACGATGTGGCACCGGTACCAATAACCTTGAAACATTTCTATATATTTTATGAACCCTCGGGTTGGTTATTCAGGTAAGCAGGTGTGTATTCCAACACGCACACACGACAATATATCCAGACCCTTCGTTATATGTACTGTAGAACAACGTCTGCATCGGATAGCCCGCAAAACTATAAAACGTTCCGATTTCTCACTCCCATGCGCGGTTGATGTCTAGTGTAAAAAAAAATATATATACATGCACGTACCCACAAAAACCACAAAGGGATGGAAAAACAGAAGTAGCGCGGCTTTAGTTTTGAAATCCAATTCCTTTTCGATTCGGTATTAATAACATGGTGCGCTGTGAAATTTTGTCACACATTTTATCAATTTAAAGCGTATCTACATATGGATTTCGACGGGGACCATATTGTGTTTGTTATAGATTTCATTTCAAGGTTCACCGAAAGAATTAAAATTCCGTAACTTTTAGTAACTAAAATAGGATAACCTCGTTTTTAATTAATCCCATTTCTCCTTAAATTTCTAGGGTGTCATTGAGTATTTTAAAAATATTTGACAACTGATGAGAGTACAAAGAGTTTGAAAAGAAGAAGAGAAAGAAAAAGACAGAGAAGAAGAAGGAGAAAAAGTTTAGTCTTATTTGTAAGTTTGGTTATCCAAAATCAAAATCAGTTAATATCATATAAGTGTGCTATTTTTGTTAAGGCCAGTAAAGCAATAAATAATCTAAAACGTGTTTCAAATTGCGCGGTTTTTTTTAAGAATAAATAAAATATAGATGGCGCACTGAATTTGTCTGGGTATGGGGGCATTTAAAAAGTGTGATGTATGACATTTATAAAAACGGCTTCGTACATGGTACAACAACGCGTTCGAATTGTTGAATTATTTTATGAAAATCAGCGTTCTGTGAAAAGAGTTTTTAGAAAATTACCAGAATTTTATGGTTTACATAATCGTCCATCTGAAAACACTATTGGTCGAATTATTAAAAAATTTCAAGGGACCGGTTCCGTGGAAGATCGAAAAAGTGAAAAATACAGTCGTAGTGGTCGTTCACAAGAAAATATTCGTTTGGTTCGTGAAAGTGTTGCTGAAGATCCTGAAATGTCCATTAGACGACGTTCACAGCAACTTGGACTTAGTGGATCAACGACATGGCGTATTTTACACAAGGATTTAGCTCTGAAGGCATATAAGGTTCAAATAACACAGGAACTGAAGTCATTAAATCATTTAAAACGTCGTTCATTTGTCAATTTCATCAATGAACAACCAGCCGATTTTTCTGAAAAAATAATGTTTTCCGATGAGGCACATTTTAAACTTGGTGGTTATGTTAATAAATAAAATTTTCGTATCTGGGATGAGGAAAATCCACGAATTATTCTTGAGAAACCTATGTATTTTAAACAAGTTACTGTTTAGTGTGCATTATGATCAGGTGGTGTAATTGGACCTTAGTTCTTTGAAAATGCTGCTGGTGAAGCTGTAACTGTTAATGGTGATCGATATCGTCGGATGATAACTGAATTTTTGTGACCTGAATTAATGAATATTGATCTAGAGGATATGTGGTTTCAGCAGGATGGCGCTACACCTCACTTTGCACACAAACCAATTGATTTATCGAGAGAAAAATTTCCTGGACGTGTAATCTCAAGAAACGGCCACCAAGATCATGTGATTTGACAGTTAGACTATTTTCTTTGGTGTAATGTGAAAAGTCAAATTTATAAAAACAATCCACAATCAGATCCTGCTTTTAAAGATGAAATTATTCGTGTCATTGGTGAGATAGAGCCTCAATTATGCCAAAATGTCATTGAAAATTTTGGACAACTGTGGAGCTGCAAGAGGAAGCTATTTGGCAGATGTTATTTTTCGCATATAAATATCATAACTGATACTTCAATTACCAATAAGAAGTTTTTGAAAGTGAACGCAACTTATGTGTTTTATTTACTCCTTAAAAGAACTGCGAAATTTGAAACACTCTTTATATATATATATATATATATATACATATATACGATAGTGATATATGATAGTGAAACTTCTAGTGATACTGAGGATAAATTAGGGGCTATACTAACCAACGGCTATAATAACATTTACTTTATTGTAAAAGAAACAAAAACACATACTTTGCAGATTATTTTACGACATATTACATCACAACTATTATTCCACTGGACATTATTTCATTCTTAAATCGTAAATTAGAAATATAAAACATGTTTATAAACTACCATTTGTCAGAATTTCTAATATTATGTAGGTCGAAAATGAAAGGCATAATGTTGATTTAATGTTATCACTCGACATAATGCGTCTAAACATTAATTTTAGTATCCCTTACGTTATCTAATTTAGCGGATACGTTTACCTAAACATAAATGAACCCCAGATATATATCAATGTGAAAAACCGACCTGTTGAATTCAACAGAACAACATAATCTCTCCTATCGATTTTATGCTTTACAAAATAGAATTTACTGCATGAACTGTCCACGGAAAATACATTTTAATAAAGATATACGGCGTAGATTTATTAGAGATTAAAGTTTTTATGTTATTTTAATAAATTTACTTGTATGAATGTTAGTAATTACACTTTCAATAACAGTAGGTATTGATAGTTGTAAATGTATGATGTAATACACATATATTACAAAAAAAAAATTAAAACTATGGAAATACAAAATAGGTATCAAATATATTGTAAAATATGCAACGTATGTATGGGCAATTGTACTTAAGCAATTTACGAGGGTAGCCGTTTATATTTCGGGAACTGGCAACACTGTTAGTGTTGTCTCCGATCTGATGATTGCATCGTAAAGATTGTCAGTTTTGACAATATATTTACCTTGACAGTTTTATTATCCGATCGCTAGTTCTATTGTTGACAGTAACTTGAAAATTTTATGTCAGCGAAAAAATGGAATTAACTCGCGAACATTTTCGTGCAATTATTTTCCATAACTTTCGGCGTGGATTATCTCAACAAGAATGCATCGACGAGCTGAATTCTTTATATGGTGATGAAGCACCATCGAAAACTACAGTATACCATTGGTATAGTGAATTCAAACTTGAACGGCGTTCTTTGAACGATGAATTTCGTGAAGGTCGTCCCACAAATGTTGTTGTGTCAGAAAACATTAATGCAGTGTCTGAATTGATAATGCAAGACCGTCCTGTGACATATCGTGAGATCGAGGCATCTCTAGGTATTAGTAACACCAGCATGCATAAGATCCTGCATGATCATTTAGCCGTTAAGAAGCTATATTCACGTTGGGTACCACATAATTTGACAACCGCTTAAAAAAGGACTCGCGTCGATTGGTGTCAAAAAATGCAGAAAAAATACAATGGCGGTGCTTCAAAGAACATTTATAAAGTCGTCACAGGTGATGAATCTTGAATCTACACCTATGAGCCCGATAGTAAACAGCAGTCGACTGTGTGGATATTCCAAGATGAGCCAAAACCAAAATAAGTTGTTCGCCCTCAAAGCACATCAAGACAAATGATTGCCTGTTTTTTCGGAAAAACTGGCCACGTTGCAACCGTGCCGTTAGAGAGTTGTAGAACAGTCAATTCCGAATGGTACACAACTATTTGTTTGCCAAAAGTTTTTGAAGAAATAAAGAAAACAAACCGAAAACGATCATTCTCCACCATGACAATGCGAGCTCTCACAAGTCTGTTCAAACAATTAAATATTTGACCGGGCAAAACATTGAATTGATGAGCCATCCGCCGTACAGCCCTGATCTAACACCCTGTGATTTCTTTTTGTTCCCACGCGTGAAGAATAAACTTCGTGGTCAACGGTTTTCTACGCCGGAAGAGGCAATTGAGGCATTCAAAACTCATATTTTTGAGATACCACCTTCACAGTGGCAGCAATGCTTTTCGGATTCGTTTAAACGAATGTAAAAGTGCATTGATTTTCAAGGAGAATATTTTGAAAAGCAATAAAACTATTTTCGATAATAAAATTTTTTTTTGTTCGCTATTCCCGAATATATATATATATATATATATATATATATATATATATATATTACATATATATACATAAAAAAGGCCGCAACTAGTGTTACTTAATTATTACATTTTATCATAAATTTTAATTCAGATTAATTTGGTTTGTATTATTTAACTGTCTGCATCTCCCTGTATATATAAGATCCATCGACAGGCATTTACAAATATACATGTACATGTACATAATATGACATAAAAATGTAAATGAAAATACCAGATGTTGCTTTTAAAAAGGTTCAACTAAAAACAAGCAGAATGAATGTTTTTTGGCAAGTACACATTTAAAAAAATATTGTTGATTTAAAAATGCTTGCCTTTGTAAATTTTACAGTTTTTAACTGAAAACTATATTTTTAACGTACATAAATAATCGCAAATATTTATGTATATGTATTAAGCCTGCAGAAACGAGTGCGCGTACATTGGCAGCAACGATTTATTTCGAAATCGATCGGATATACCCGAAATCGAGATTCACATGCGTATTGTAAGTATATAAACGCCGGATTAAACTGATGATGGAGAATCGATGGCGGTTTTTGTTATAGTTGACGAGTGCTAATAGATTTCTTAATCGATTTTCGACATTAGACACTATTATTGAATGTATTGTTTGCAATATCAACATTTTACCGTACAGTATTTTTTTATGTAAAAGACATGTTAATAGCAAACAACACCGGTTATGTGCGCGACGTGATGTACTATATTATAAATTTCTATATGACTTTATTGTTATGTTAAGTGTGCAACATTCCACGAAATATTGTAGACAATGAAGAATGTCGAGACTTTTGGGGGCAATACGTTCCGAGATTAGATTGCCAGCAAGAGGTCAATTACAGTATAATTTTCCTCGAGTGAAAAACGCGATTTCGGATCAAATCAGAGTTAAAAGTTATATATATATATATATATATATATATATATATACACTTCGCATACAAATAATAATTCTCTATATTATGTTTTTTAAATTAAGTTATTTAAATTTAAAAATAGTTCGAGTTTCTATTTTCGATAATAAAATTTTTTTTTTTTTTGGTTTGCTATTGCCGAAATATAAACGGCTACCCCCGTACATTCAAATATTCATTTGTAGAATGAAAAACATTCTCTATTATCTGCTGTTTCAATTTTTCCACAAAGAATTTCAAGCTGGTTGCAGTCTTATAATCAAATAAGTTGGTAATAGTAATAAAATTACTTTTCAGACACAAAGCTCAGATGAAATTTCTAATATCACGTCAATGCCACGAAATCATGATAAGAACACCTTTGTTCTACACAAAGCGGTTGCATGCCAGGACGGTATTAAAGTATATTATTAATTAACATCGTATTTAATATTTTCATGAACGTCATTCCCTGTTGGTTATTAAACATGAAATTATTCGTGTGAAGTTTATCTCATAAATCACATTCAGTACACATTGTAGAAGACCAGCATTAATTAATATAAAACCATTTTTTTCTCTCTTCATTTTCACTATAATAAATTGTGCTCCCTCGTGTTAGTACGTTTTCTTTTTCTGTTTTTATCTCAGACTCGCACGAAAAAAGAAAGTTGAAGATGATGAATGTAACGATATTGTTTCACTTACATACTTTGAACTTTACTTGGCACTCGTACAATAAATTTAATTTATTTCCACGATAAAGAAGTTAATTTTGCGCGTAAAAGTTGTAATAGTGCATAAGGAAAGGAAATTTCTCCATATTACATTGTAATATTTCATGTTTAAAATTTAAGACCCATATTTTGCTAAAACGATGCCAAAAATAAGGCAACGTAAGCAACCTTTGATACATAAACTGGTTTTAATCAGGAAAATGGCAAGAATTAAAAGACAAAAGAATTACCTAAACCATTTTCTTTCGTATATATCAGGTTGTTACATATGAAATGTCCGATTTTGTAAGGAATAAAAAAAAGTCTAAATTTAAAAAAATATAAATATTTATTCTGCAAAATAGTCTCCATTTACATCAATAGTTTGTTGCCAACGGCCTGGAAGCTGAAAAATTCCCTTTGAAAAGAAATCTAGGTTTTGACGGCTCACATATTGCTCAAACACTGCTATTACAGAGGCCCGGTCAGGGAAGTCCCTATTTTTTAAGTGATTGTCTAAACTTCGGAAAAAATGAAAATCAGTTGGCGAAAGGTCAGGTGAATAAGGTGGGTGAGGGAGAATTTCGTAACCAAATTCCGAAAGTTTTTGGACTGTCTGTTGTGCAACATGAGGTCTTGCATTATCATGGAGAAGTATGGGTCCATGTCTATTGACTAGTGAGGGCTGCAAGCGACTCAATTTTCCATGCATAGTTTCCAGTTCGGCACAATAGGACGCTGCCGTGATGGTTTCACCAGGTTGCAAAAATGAATAGTGAATAATACCCTTACTGGTACACCATACAGTCACCATAATCTTTTGCGGGTGAAGTGATGCCCGTGCATGCTGTCTTGGTGCTTCACCTCGATCTAACCATTGTCCTGACCGTCTCCGATTATCATAAATTATCCACTTTTCGTCACACGTTACCACTCAATGAAGAAGCGGTTCAACTTTCTATCGATTAGCCAAAGAGGTAGCCACCTCTAATCGACGGAGCTTATTGGCTTCCCTTAACTGGTGCGGCACCCATCGATCGAGTTTCTTCACTATGCCAATCGAAGAAAGGTGACGACTAATGGTGGCAATGGACACTTGAAATGTTTCTGCAAGGCTATGCACTGTTGTCGACGGATTACTTTCAACTTCTACACGCAGCTCGTCGTCATTAACGGTGTTACGCGCATATCCGCGAGGCTCATTTTCCAAATCAAAATTTCCCTCAATGAATTTTTTAAACCATCGCCGTAATGTGCGTTCATTATACGTGGTTTCACCAAACGTCTGATTAACTTCTCGCGTTGCTGCAGCTGCATTTAATCCCTTTTTAAATTGAAAGAGGTAAATTGCCCGAATATCTCTTGCCGACAGCATTTCCATAGGCGAGACAAGGACAGGTGTATTAATCTTTCCAAAAAATGGAACAGGTACACACTTCAAAATAAATATCCTTTTCTACAAATACAATAATAATTTTCACCAAAAACATACACGCCTTCACACAGGTGCGATTCAGTTCAGACTGAAGGAAAAAACGGACATTACATTTGTAACAACCTGATACATATATTGCCGGTTATAAATGAGAGATTACATGCTATCGATAGAATCGCTCTGCCTTTATTCTTGGGCTTCGGTAGGGACAACTGAAATAATAGATGTGAGTACGTTTCTGGGAAGTTTACCAATAATATCCGGATCACTATATTTGTTAGTGTAAAATATTGTAACGAGTGTTTCTTTAAGAGCTTGAGAACTTTAAATGATAATACAAGACAGAAACATTGTTTGAATGAATTTTTTTTTTATTATAATCTGGTAGATGATTTCATGGCATTTATTTTTTAAATATGATTTCCGGCATATATCCGCCGCGGCTACGAGTTACATGGTCCATTCGGTCAGTCCAATTTTTGACTACTTGTTCCAATAAATCTGGTCGTATGGCATCAATGGTGGCTTGAATATTGACTTCCAATGCTTCAAGAGTTGCTGGTTTGTCGGCATAAAGCTATGACTTAACATAGCCCTATAAAAAGTAATCCAGAGGCGTTAAATCGCACGAACGAGGGGGACCAGTAAACAGGACCACTTCTGGAAATGAAGTTTTCACCAAATTGATTTTGCAATAAATCGATTGTTAAGCGCGCTGTATGGCAAGTTGCGCCGTCTTGTTGGAACCAAATGTCGTCGATGTTTAGCTGATTAATATTTGGAAACAAAAATTCAGTTAGCATGGCTCAATAGCGCTCGCCATTCACCGTAACGGCAGCTCCTTCCTCATTTCGAAAGAAATAAAGACCAATGATGCCGCCAGCGTGTAAACCGCACCAAACAGGCAATTTTGATGGATGTAATGGTGATTCGTTAACGGCTTGAGGATTGCTTTCGCTCAAAATACGGCAATTTTGCTTATCGACGTAGCCATTTTCAGTTTCGGTGCAATAGTTGAGCCCTGAAGATGTCCCATATAAATGGATACGACACGTTGGCAGATATATAAGTGACGCGGTTCCAGCTCGGAAGTCCAAAAGCATATCGTAGTCGAATATTTTTGATCCACTGTTAACGCCCATTTTTCACACAGCTGAAACCCAAAACTTCAGCCAAAATATTGCTCTCACTGCCTAATAAGATGTCCAAAGCTTCTACTAAATCTCTCTTGGCTAATCGACAACTTTCCAAAATCATATCTTGTACATATTTTTGATTGGATTTCTGGCGTTGATGTACTTTTCGGACGTCCTTGCCGTGGATCATATTCAAGACTTCTACGACCACATTTAAATTCAGTAACACATCCTTCAACTGTTATAATTGAAGGTAAAGAGTCCTTATACAATTTGTTCATGAATTTGTTTTGGTGTTACGCCTTCCAAAAATAAGAATTTTTTCCCTACACGATATTCAATTGTAAACAAATACTGATGAGGAAATATAAAATGAGAAAACTGTTCTTAAAAAGGTAGCACAATTTTTAGAAAAATAAAACGACGAATCTAATAGTGTCATCTCTTATCTATCGACAAAACTTATTGAATAATCAAGTATATATTTATTCTATGTTATTTACTTATTATCAAGCGCACGCCTCTGGTGCGCCGAACATATTCCGCACTCTATTTATTACACGTTTTGCCCTTTTTTAAAATAATTGTTTCATTAAAGGTGAAAATATAATTGTTAAAGTTAAATTTATTGAATTACCTACAATTGTTTAACGTGCTTTTTGTCATAGAACATATGAATATTTACATAAGTTTAGAAACATAAAAAGTTTACGGCGTGTACTTCTACATGCACTTATCAAAACGCATTCATCGGTTATAAAGTCCCGTATCAGAAAATAAAAAAACAAAAGAGAGTCGTATAACAATGGGGGATGCTCGAAGTTCTTTTATATAAAAAAGGTACAACCGCACTTATACCTGCATCAATAAAATGTTTTGATTGATTGAAACCTTAACTGGAGTCAAACTGCAGACGTGGAGATGACGCCCGGGCTCCGAGCGTTTCCTGTCTTCCCGACTGGAGATCACGGCATGGGTATTTCGAAAGTGAACAACGTAAAAATTGTGTTTGAGGGGTCGAGATTTATTACGCAATTTGCATAATTTGATTGTTAAGCTATCAATCACGATGGCGTTTTATATTAAAGCCTTAAAAGTTTTTACTTGTAGTCGAATGTAAATTCGTGCCGTCGAGTTGATTTAACATTAAGATAATGCGTAGAAAGTATTGAAATAAAAATAACTTCGACGGTCAGTTTTCTTATAGGCGTACTGACGTCTTACACCCTTCCTTTAAATTTATTTTGTACAGTCGATTAAGTAAATTATGTGGTATTTAAATTACTGTAATATATATTATACTACTTATTTTTGAGTCTTTCTTTGAATCAAACGAACATCTTATTTCTCATTACTGTAATATTTTTATTGTGGGTACTTTAACTGTGCTCATTTACAGATTAATACGTGGGTTGCCTTTACAGTTTTGCATATATAACTGAAATAAAACAGTGGGTAGCTTTTAAAGACTTCATTGTTTTTTAAAGTATTCTCCATGAAGATTAATGCATGTTTCTTGGTCCTAAGCTTGCAGAAACGAGTGCGCACTCATTGGCGGTGATGATATACTTCGAAAGTGGTCCCGAAGTCGAGATTCATATGCGTATGGTATGTGCATAAATGCCGGATTTGATTGATGATGGCGAATCGACGGCGTTTTTTGTTATGCTTGACTAGTGTTAATAGATTTATTAACCGATTTTCGACATTAGAATACACTGGTATTATTATTAAATGTATTGTATGAAGTATCAACATTCTACCGTGCAGTTTTTTGTGTGCAAAAGACATGTTAATAGCAAACAATACCGGTTAAATGCGCAACGTAATATACCATGTTATGCGCGACATGCTTCGAAGAAATGACTCTTGCACTAGGTGATGTTTGTCCATATCGCACAACGATATTCATGTGGTATAGAGAATTCCAAAGGGGAAATTTAACTGTGGAGGATGCTGAGAGCCCGGGAAGGCCACGAACGTCAGTCACGGAGGAAAACGTTACTAGTGTGAGGAAAATGTTTGGCGGGAACAGGCGAGTGACCTACCAACAGATAGAGGGTACTTCAGGTCTAAATGCACCAGCGATTTGTTCGATTTTGCATGATCATTTGCACGAGAAGAAACTTTGTTCTCTCTGGGTGCCGCGTCGACTGACTGAAGAGCAGATGACACGACGTGTGACTTGGTGCCGGGAGATGCTAAAAAAGTTTAATAAGGGACAATCTCGGTACGTAAACAACATCGTGGCAGGTGACGAGACTTGGCTGTACTATTACGACGTGCCTACCAAAGCTCAAAACAAAGTTTAGGTCTTTGATGATGAGGACGCACCCGTAGTTGTCAGAAAATCCCGATCTGTAAAGAAGGAAATGGTAGCTGTATTTTTCAAATCGAGTGGAATTGTGGACCGCGTCGTTTTGGATACGCAGAAGACAGTCACAGGTAAGTGGTATACTGAACAGCGCCTGACTAAAGTCATGGGATCTATGAAGAGCCTGCGGCCAAAGTCGAGAATGGACACCTGGTTCCTCCATCACGATAATACTCCAGCTCACCACGACAGGATTGAAACTTCTCGGGCACCCTCCGTACAGACCAGATCTTGCTTCCTGCGACGTTGCACTGTTTTCAAATGTGAAAATGAAGCTAAAGGCAGTTTTCCAGTGATGAGGACCTTCTGCGAGCTTGGGAAAACTAGTGTGCTTTACCCCCTAATGAAACTTGGCAGAACTGGTTTAAAGATTCGTTTCGGAGAATGGAGACGTGTATTGAGTGTAGAGGCAATTACTTTGAAAAAATTAAATAAAGAAAGCTGTATTGCAAAACTTTCCTAGTACCCTTTGTGTAAGTAATAATGTGCTAACAGAGAATGCGTAAAATGAAAAATTTAAATGCCTGAAACTCCTGTAATATAAACCACAACTGATCTCCGTTCCAGATTTTAAAACAAAGCGAAGAAAGTTCAAACGTGTTATTATTTAAATTAAAATTTGGACCATAACTCATAAAAATAATTTCGCAAAGCATATCGTTGCGAAATCCTGCATAATATTCCGTCAGAATGACTATAATTTTCATAAATTTCGTTTCTAATAGTAATTATAATGTTATTTGTTACTCTATGAGCATTTTTATCAGCAGCATGTTTGAATTTTCATATTATGTTGTGTTGGGAGTAATCTTTTAAAAATTTGCATTTTTTTATGCAGATGTAATTAACAGTTAAATGCTAATGCCAGTGTTCCATGTAGTTCCTTGGGTATAATAGTCACTATTAACATACTAATATGTGCTTCACTAAAATATAAAAAAATAAACATCGCCATTTAGTATCGTGTCCCCTATCTGTAATTACATTTTCACATGCAACGCATTTTATAGTAATTACTATATTATATATAAAATTTCTGCCAGGTGACGAGGGAAATATCCGTTAGCATGCTTCTCTCGTATGCCCGACCAGTACGCTTGTCAATGACTCACCGAAACCGCAAGCTTTTGCCAACAGTTCCGGTTCGTCTTGGCTAGTTACTATTTATGATAAGTCCTGCGTTCAAGTCGTGAGATTACTTTCAATTTTATGCAACTGTTCTCGACTGCATAAAATCGTCTTTATTTAAGCATATTAAATGTGGTTACGATGTATGTATTTGTAATATGCAAGGACTGCATTGCAGATACATAAGTCGCACACCATCAACGGAATTGTTTGTTTCTAATTCTTTGTAACTGGACACAAATTCTTAGAAATTTACGCGGCATGCTGCGAAAGTTGTTTGCAACGTCTTTAGATTAAACCCCTGCACAAAAGACTGTATTGCTTAATCACTGAAGGTTGATATATAATCCCTTGCCACATTAATTTTCATATTCTGTTTTCGTCTTTCGACAACTAAATTGATAACAGATAATTAAGCAGTGTCGCACCTGGAAAACTACGGTAAAATTACACGTACGGAAACAAATTCCGCATGCGATTCGTACCGTTGAAAGCCAAAACATACACTGTTTGATTATCTGCTGATGATGACAACTTAGTTGTCGAAACAGAGGGTTATATAACAACCTTCAGTGATTAAGTTAATCAACCACAGGCTCCATCAAAATTACCTGCATTGCTTACCTTAAAAAAAGCCAATAATACTTGGTTACTCAGAGGGAAGGAACTAGAGAGTTCATTCGATGAGTAGGGGGGGGGGGGGGTTTCCAAATAAAAGTTCTTAATGGGTGCCAGAGCATTCATCCCTGGAAATATCCTTACTACTCTTGTGATGCCTGAAGTACATGGATAATAGGTGCCAATAGCAAAATTTCGTGCAACACAAAATAAGACCTTAAAAACGATAATGGAAAAAAAGTCAAAATTAATTTTAAAATACTGATTCATTTATTAGCATGAAATCAATGACTAAATAAACGGCTCTAGTATATAAGTTCTGAGATATATTAATCGAATTACTAGCATGTAATCAATGGTTAACGCACAACTTTTCAAAATTGCCAATTTTTGCGAGTATGTTGAAAGGATTGAGATTTTTTCAAAATCAGAAATTTGGATTTGGCGTTCTTAGTACGTAGTACAGTCGTTCTATACTGGTATAATAGAAACTTACTATTTTAATGGTACAGTCATGCAAATTTTGGAGATAATCCATTTTATACATTCCAAAGAATACATTTTGATGTGGATTTTCAAATTTGTATACTCTTAGGAGTAAAATAAAGAAGTGGGGTAAATTTCGACTTCCGAATAATTTTTTGGACTTTCTAAAATGTCAAAAGGAAAGCATTGGTGAATGTACAATAGCTTTAAAAAATTTCCAATTTTTGCGAAAAGTTTTAGACATTCGTCCAAATAAAAACTTTCGAATTTGACTTTCTTAGTACGTAGGACATTAATTCTATACTAGTATAACATAAATTCACTACTTTAATGGTGAAATAATACAAATTTTAGAGATAATCCATTTTACATATTCCAAAGAACACACTTTGACGCGGACTTTCAAATTTCTATTCTCTCAGGAGTAAAAGGAAGAAGTAGGGTGAATGTCGACTTCAAAATCATTTTTTGGACATTCGAAAATGTCAGAACGAAAGCATTGGTTAATGTACAACGACTTTTTAAAAATGCCAATTTTTGCGAGTATACCCCTTTCAAAAAATTGCGGTTTTCGTCGAAATAAAAAATTTAGAATTTGGCTTTCTTAGTACGTGGGACGGTAGTTCTAAACTACTACAATATAAACTCACTACTTCTTAGTGGTAAAATCATGTAAACTTTGGAGATCATCCATTTTATACATTCTGAAGAATACATTTTGATGTGGACTTTCAAATTTTTATTCACTCAGAAGTAAAGCGAAGAAGTAAGGTGAATTTCGACTTTAAAACCATTTTTTGGACCTTCGAAAATGTCAGAACGAAAGCATTGGTTAATGTACAACAACTTTTTAAAAATGTCAATTTTTGCGAGTATACCCCTTTGAAAAAATTGAGGTTTACGCTGTAAGAAGGAAGCAGTGTTGATTATTCATCCTAAATACTGATGGTTACCAGGAGAAGTACCGACCACCCCAAAATGGGAAAAGAAATAAAAATCGCAGCTTTTCGAAAGAGGTTTGAGTTGGTCATTTGTCCAAATAACTAATTCGAACGTAAGCCCTTACCAGTGCTTTATTTCCGAGTTGAAAAAAATAGAGACAATACGTCGCAATTTCGAAAACCCTGTAGTTTTATGACATATTTCCCAAGTTTCAGTCAGGTGTCTTTTCATTGAACTGTTTTAGTAATTGTAAAACACAATTCATAAAATCGACTTTTTGACATTTCCTTGGTTAAGAGCAGTTTATTTATCAAAGGTTGTATACATTGCTGTAATGACATGTTTTTTCTATAATTGAACATAATGTAAACATTGGTATGTTCAATTATAAAGGAACCACCAATATCTACATTACGTTCATAGACGTAAATACATATATATTTCTTCATAACAAGGCACATGTACACACACACACACACACACACACACACACACACACATATATATATATATATATATATATATATATATATATACATATTATACACAACGTATTTACTTTAATTGTAAAAGAATGTTTGTACGAAGAATTTCTGAACTAAAACGAGAAAAATAATTTTTACATTTGTCCTTTCTACGTGCAGATTCTGTAAAATCAGCTTTTGTTGTTTGAAAACGAAAAAAAAGATATTTTCCATGCGTTCAATTGTTGTATAAATTGCCAATTGTTATGTTGACTTCAAATTATACCAACCTACACATGCAAATATTTGTTTTGCCTTTCGCGCTACGCTTTAAAAATGCTGCTTTACAACGTATTGTTTCCCATTTGAAAAGCACTAAAATAAATAATTTAACTGAACGTTGAAACAGATACCGATGGCTATGTTAATACTTTTTAGTGGTGCGTGTCATGCAGTGTACCCCTTTGAATGGGGAATTAGGTAATTAGATCGCTGTTGATATACCGTCAGTTCTCTTTTTTGAATTCGTACATATATCGTTTTTACACGAGTTTTATCTCATGGTAAATACATACGCGTGCATTTCGATGGTATTTCTGAATATATTTAAACTGTTGTTTTTTATGGAGTATTAAACTGCTTTACATCAGTGGCGGCTGGTCAGGTGAGGCAGGTGAGGCAGTGCCTCACCATCTAAATCTTGGAATTATAACAAGAATAATATGTATACTTTTAAAATTCTTTATAAATTAATTATCATCTTTTATTCAGAATTTATCTAATAAACAATAAGAAAATAGTTTTAAATAAACCGGCATTACAAGCAAAGTACAAATTTATCATTTCATTTTAATTCCGTGCGAATGTACGAGCGCGTATACTTGCCCCGACCAACTTCATGCTTGATCTATGTATATCCCTACTAAACACGAATATTTGAGGCCCGGCCACTCATTGCCTCTCATTGAAAATTTATAACGCACTACAGCAGTCAAAAAATTCTCAATTTCTATGGAAATTACAGTAAAGTATTAGCTACATATTTAAGATAACAAAGAAGAAAAAATATTCAAAAAGTTAATAGATTTTTCTAACTTTATTGTGAGATTTTTGAATTTTTTAATAATATAGAAAGCATTATTAATAGGATAAATTAAGTATTTATTTAATGATATAAAGATGTCTAAAGGTTTACATTCTTCTTGTACAGTTTCTCAATATTTCCTCCACGCAAATAATATGTTTTAAGTTTTAACAGGAGTATTTTTATTGTTTCAAGTAGATATTATTTAGATATCAATCTGAAGCCAATTTAAACTGAGCCTCTCATCGAATCACAATCGCCGAACTACCGAATATACTCGAGGCTGACATTCTCGGCCCGAATCGCAAATAACAGCAGTTAAAGTTGGGGGAATAACAAAGTTAGATTAAATATTTTAATATTTGTTTAGTGATATTTTCAGTGATTTAAAAATTGTGAATATGGATTTAGAAAATGTAAGAAATACACAAGACATTGTAGATTTTTTAATAAGAAATACGTTCGTTGTTCTATCGGTAGAAGATCAATTATATGTCAAAAACCTTCCAAGACCAAACCCTGATTTATCAAAATGTCTTACAATACACGGTAAGTCTAACAGAAATTTCAATAATTCGTGGTATAACAAATGTAATTGGTTATGTGGTAGTATAAAAAGAAACAGATTATTTTGTTGGGCATGTATAATTTTTTCCACAAATACAGATAGTATTTGGAGTAAAACGGGTTATTTTGATCTTAAAAACTTGTCGCGATCAGTAGAAAAACATACTAAATCCAAACATCACATTTTAGCTACTTGTAAATTACATATGTTCGGAAAATATAATATCGCGGATGCGATAGATAATGTGAGGCGCAATCAAATGGAGAATTACAATAAAGAAGTTAGCCAAAATCGAGATATATTAAAGCGTTTAATTGATATTACTATATTTCTTTGTACACAGGAATTATCTTTCAGAGGACATAATGAAACAAATACTTCTGCAAACAGGGGAAATTTTAAAGAACTTGTTTTATTAACGGCAAAACATGATACCATTTTACAAAAATTCTTAGATGATAGCTCTGTATTTTTTGGCACATCGAAAACAATTCAAAACGAATTAATAGAATCAATTAATTTTATTGTAAAGAAAAAAATAGATTGTGAAATTTTTAATTCAGAATATTTTTCATGGCAAATAGACGAAACAACAGATATAACATGTAATTCGCAATTGTCTATTATTGTAAGATACACGATCGAGGGTAATATTGTTGAAAGGTTTTTAGGATTCTTTGATGTAAGTTCAGGTCGCACCTCTGATGATTTATTTAAATTGTTAACTAATATTTTTGAAAAATTTCAGTTTAATAGTAAACTAATTGCTCAAACGTATGACGGAGCGGCAGTTATGGCTGGGCATGTGAACGGTTTACAAACAAAAGTTAAAGAAATAGCTCCTCAAGCAATATTTACACACTGCCATGCACATATCTTGAATTTAGTGTTAGGAACATCTTGTAAGTCCATAACGTCTGTAAGAATATTTTTTTCAAATTTGTCAGGGTTTTCATCTTTTTTTCCAAATCCACTAAGAGAACTCATGTGTTAAATTTAATCTGTCAAAAACATATACCATCAAACGCATCTACTCGTTGGAATTTCACTTCTAGGGCTGTTTTTACAATTCATGCGAACAAAAATAAGTTAATTGAAGTTTTTGATTTCATTGCAGAAAGTCCTGACTTTGATAGCATATCTATACGAGAAGCTTTTGGATTAAAAAATCTTCTTCTGGATAATGATTTTAATTTTCTTTTAGTTACTTTTAAGTTAATATTTGGACAAACTGACGTCGTATTTTCAATATTACAAAACAAACTAACTGATGTTATTTATGCCAGAGATCGTTTACGTTTTTTGCTTGATAAGTTTAGAGAATTTCGGGAGTGTGATACATATTTCAGTACTGTATACGAAAATTCGGTGTCTGACGAATCTGTTGCACATAAAAGGCGTAGAATTGATGACGTTCCAGATACTAAACAAAATTATAGAAAATTATTTTTCGAAATTCTAGATACGTTTATTAGTCAAATTGAAATTAGATTTATTGATTTAGAAAAACTTGCTTTTTTTGATTTATTAACAGAAAGTAAATTTGAAGAATATTCGAAGGCATTTCCTCAGAGGCTCTTAAATAATTTGTTTGAACAATATAAATTTTTTGATCAAATTCAATTAAAAAATGAATTAGCTGTTATTTATAGTGACATGCAACTCCTTGGTAATTCTAAAACACCATGTGAAATGTTAAGATTTATGCACGAACAAAAGTTAGCCATCTGTATGCCAGAACTTTTTAAATTGCTAAGTATAGTAGTTACCATACCGGTAACTTCCGCGTCCGTTGAGCGAAGTTTTTCCACATTGAAACGTATAAAATCGTATGTTAGAAATACAATTGGACAACAAAGACTTAGTAACTGTGCACTAATTGCAATCGAAAAGGAATTGGTTAAAACGATGACGAGGGATGAACGATTTTATAATGATGTAATTGATTATTTTGCTAACACAAAAAACCGGAGGATACCTTTGCTATACAAGAAGTAAAATCTATTAAATGTAATTCTACGTGCAATGCCAATAAAGGAAATTCTCTGTATTTTAAAATATTTTCATTTTGCATGTAATTTTGAAATTTTGTTATTGGATTGTTGTTGATTTATATATATACATATATATGTATATATTTGTTATATTATTAAATTTTATATTATAATAGGAATGTATTTTTTTTTTATTTTTAAATCCTAGAAGATTGAGTTCTTTTTTTAGATTAATGTTTTTAGAATTTGTTTGATTTTTTAGAATATTTATTTTCGTTTCACAAGGGTTTGCTTTGAAACTTCGTTTTCCCTTAAAAATCGAATGGGGCGCGATATAGGGCTCAGTTCACGTCTGGCAGCCCTGTTTGTACTGGAAGCCCTATATATATATATATATATATATATATATATATAATATATATAAACTGTTTTTATATGTAGTAGGTATATAGAGTTTATTAATCAATTGTAAACAATTTTGAATATTTATTATTCTATCTGCCTCACCATGTCAAATACTCACGAGCCGCCACTGCTTTACATACATGTCTACATATATAGAGGCTAACATGTATTATTTTCGTCAGAGTAATTATATACTACAGGCCATAAGTGAGGGATCACTTATCATAAATAACAAAACACTTGTATTTTGGACACATCCCTTAGACTTTTACCTGTTTTGGTGAGAATAATTGAATAAATGTAATTCTGAGAAGGATTATTCGGATTATTATTATAAATTAGATAAATATATTTGTTTCTGAAAAATATTGTAAATCCTTTTAATAGTTTTATGGCGTCTATTTAATAGAAATATTTTATATACCCCAATAAATTTAATAGGGTTTACAACGCAATATTATTATAATGGCATTAGGAATTCATGATAAACTATTTAGCAATTTAAAAATTAGTTTACGTGCAGCATTTGTCCGAGTAAGTTGCAATACGAGTATTTGGGAACAGACGTAAAAGTAACTTATAAAAATGCCGAAAAGAAAGGAACTTAGCACACAAACTCGTAGTTCTATAATAGCGCTAAAGTTAAATTTATCTTATCACGCGGTGCAAGGAACAGTGAAACGATATTCACAAAGTGGATCATTACAACCAATAAAACATTGCGGAAGGTCAAGGGTAACTACCAGACAAGAGGATTTGCGCCTAAAAATACTATCAAAACGAAATAGACGCCTCACAGCTCTTCAGCTTCGAGCAGAGCTGAATGAAGGCCGTCGAAAGCCGGTGTCACTGACTACTGTAAAACGACGTTTGACAAAGGCGGGACTACATGGGCGTATTGCAGCTCGAAAACCATTATTGAATCCATGAAATCGTAAAAAACGCTTACAATGGGCCCAGGACCATCAACACTGGGACATGGAAATGTGGAAGCAGGTGTTATGGACAGATGAGTCAAAGTTCCAAGTGTTTGGTAGTAATCGACGAGTTTTCGTTCGAAGACAAGTGGATGAAAGGATGTTACCCGAATGTGTAGTGCCAACTGTTAAACACGGGGGAGGTTCTGTGTTTATTTGGGGATCCTTTTCCTTTGATGGTGTCGGAGATTTGTACCGCATTGAAGGCATTTTAAAAAAAGCGGGGTCCCTGAAGATTTTGGAGGAATATGCAATTCCGTCTGGATTAAGGTTAATTGGTGAAGGTTTTCACCTACGACAAGATAATGATCCCAAACACACTTCCCAACTTTGTAAAAACTATGTGAATCAAAAAGAGGAGGAAAGGGTGCTGATAACTATGATTTGGCCACCACAATCACCCGATCTCAACCCTATCGAATTACTGTGGGATGAATTAGATAGAAACGTGAGAGAAAGCTGTCCACAATTGCAGAAACAGCTTTGGGGGCAACTTACAAGGGTGTGGAACAATTTACCAATGGATACGCTCCAGAAACTTGTATCGCGGTTGCCTAATATTATATATATATATCCACAGAGGTGGATACTTCTACAGAATATGTTGAAATTATTTTATAAGGAAAACTGTTCATTTATCTCGTAGATATAGTTTTGTAGAAATATACGTTTTGTTTCACTAAGCGTGCATGTTTTTTTTAAATTTCATCTACTGATCCCTCACTTATGGCCTGTAGTGTACATATCTACATATATAAATATATATATATATATATATATATATATATATATATATATATATATATATATATATATATATATATATATATATATATATGTATATATGTATATAGAGGGAGAGAGGATAACATGTATTATTTTGGTCAGAGTAATTATATATACCGAAATATGATCTGTAAATATTATGGAAATTCATTCTCTCTAGTAGGTTATGATATTTGGCTACAGATTACACTCTCTTTTCAACAAATTAAGTCGACTTCCTGTAATGTCTTTGGATTATACTGGTTTACATTAGCTTTATAATATTTACATCCATTGCAAGAGACACCGAGCGAATAATAAAAACCGATGAATGAAACATCAATATCGATTTTGTAATAACGTTACGTTCCTACGTTATCTATGTATATCCAAAACATGAATAAATCAGGGGTAATACAACAAAAGCCAGCTTTTTCTTCCTAAAATTATTTATTTACCATTCAAAGGATGTACGACTCTCAGTTCGCACTTACGTCCACAACCTATTTTCTAGAAAGATGGGGCACGAGTCCCGTAAGTCTTGTATAACAATAGCCGAAAGGTTCGACAAAACCACATACAATTTTTTTTTCCATAGCAGCATGGATCAAATTTCTAATGGACTGTAAATATTCCATTCTGTTTTTTTTCTCTTTGTGGTGTATTTCGATTGCATTAAAAAGCTTTATGTACTTTATCTTTTTGTTGTCATCCCTTTTTTTACCTCTACCTATTATTGTGTCATTCCGTTTACCCTCGTTACGGAATAATGAAAAAAGTTTTACGTTCAGAAATGCATTCACGTCGCGATTTCCTGCCTCTGTAAGAAGTTTGTATCAATTATTTGTTTGATTACGTGAATTTGATACTTTTGCGAGCATACCTGTGGTAAATAAACATTACACAGAAGTGACACAACAGGAAAACATATTAAAACATTTGGATACGTCGATTTTACTTGATTTTATTTGTGTCATTTTGAACTTAACTTGAGATGTACGGCTGCAGCGAAGTATTTTTCAGCCACACGTAAAGTATATTTTAAATTTCGCGGTTTTTTTAAAGAATAAATAAAACACATAATTTGCATTCATTTTCAGAAACTTTTTATTCCTCTTGCAGCTCCACAGACGTCCGCTCTTTTATTAAAATTTTCAATAACATTTTGACATAATTGAGGCTCTATCTTACCAATGACACGAATAATTTTATCCCCAAAGAAAATAGTCTAACGGTGTCAAATCATATGATCTTGGTAGCCAATTAACATCACCGCTTCTTGAGATTACACGTACAGGAAATTCTTCTCTCAATAAATCAATTGATTCGTGTGCAAAGTGAGGTGTAGCGCCATCCTGTTGAAACCACATATCCTCTAGATTGATATTCATTAATTCAGCCCACGAAAATTCGGTTGTCATCCTACGATATCGATCGCCATTGACAGTTACAGCTTCACCAGCAGCATTTTCAAAGAATAAGGTCCAATTACACCACCTGACTATAATGCACACCAAACAGTAACTCGTTTAGGATGCATAGGTTTCTCATGAATAATTCGTGGATTGTCCCCAGATACGGCAATTTTGTTTATTAACAGAGTCACCAAGTTCAAAATGTGCCTCATCGGAAAACATTATTTTTTGAGAAAAATCAGCTGGTTGTTCATTGATGAAATTGACAAATGAACGACGTTTTAAATGATCTAATGGCTTCAGTTCCTGTGTTATTTGAACCTTATATGCCTTCAGGGCCAAATCCTTGTGCAAAATACGCCATGTTGTTGATCCACTAAGTCCAAGTTGTTGTGAACGTTGTCTCATGGACATTTCAGGATTTTCAACAACAGTTTCACAAACCAAGCTAGTCTTTTCTTGTGAACGGCCACTACGACTGTATTTTTCACTTTTTTGATCTTCCACGGAACGGGTCTCTTGAAATATTTTAATAATTCGACCAATAGTGCTTTCAGATGGACGATTACGTAAACCATAAAATTCACGTAATTTTCTAAAAACTCTTTTCACAGAATAAAATAATTCAACGATTCGTACGCGTTGTTGTACCGTGTACGAAGCCATTTTTATAAATGTCATACATCACACTTTTTAAATATATATATATAGTTTATTTATTCTTAAAAAGACCGCGCAATTTGAAACAACCTTTATAAAATTGAAACATAGATATCTTCCGATCAAGTTTAGTTTTTTGTTACACATTAAATATACGAGGGAGCGTTTTTATATTCGCGGAATGGGGGACAAGGGGTGGAAATAAAAAAAACAAATTATTTTTCTTTTTCAATATATTCACCTGCAAGACGGATACATCTTTCACATCTTTCAATTAATTTATTTATACCCTCATAAAAAATGATTTCTCTTTATCTGCAAAATACGCCGAAACTGCCTCCTTGACTTCATCATCGGCAGTAAATTTTTTACCCCGCAGCTCTTTTTTCATTTTCGGAAACAGGTGATAATCACTCGGGGCCAGGTCTGGGCTGTAGGGTGGGTGATTCACAATTTCGAAGCCCACCTTATGCAGGGCAGCTAACGCAACGCGGCTCTTGTGGACGGGCGCGTTGTCGTTGAAAAGCAGAACACCTTTTGTCAATTTTCCCTGTCTTTTCTCTTTAATGGCTTCTTTTAGTCGCTCTAATATTGAAGCGTAATATTCTCCGGTTATAGAAACACCTTTATCCTTATAATCAATCAACAACATTCCTTCCGAGTCCCAAAATACCGTTGCCTTGAGTTTCCCAGCTGATTGTGACACTTTAAATTTCTTGGGAGGTGCTGTGCCCTTTTTATGCCACTGCATGGAGTCTTGTTTGGACTCAGGTGATGAACCCAAGCCCAACCAAAAATGCACGCGAACACTCGGATACTCCAACCATTTCTGCAAGATGTTTCTTCTTTAGTCGAGCATCTTCGAGTACAATTTGTTCAACTTTTTGGATAAGTGCTGGCGTGGTCACCTCAATGCTCCTGCCCGGCCTCGGGTCGTCTTCAAGGGATTCCCTTCCTTGTTTAAATAAACTATGCCACTTGTACACCATGGTTTTTCCTGGACAAGAGTCGCCGTAAACCAATGACATCTCATTCATTATGGTCGCGACTGATTTTCCTTGCCTGGTAAGGAACTTTATAACGGCACGATATTCGATTTTTTCCATATTTCACTTTTCACTCCTGATTATGTTACTTAGTTGACGATAGCTCAAAGACTAACTGTCTAATAACAATGAAACTTCGTATTTATGCTAATCATGAGTCGCTGCACAGGCCACGCCCCCAATGCGCCTACTCACCCCTCTACAATCCGCTCGTTCCGCGAATATAAAAACGCTCCCTCGTACATACTTTTAGTCTGTATTAATGATATTGTCCAAAATACATATATCAGCATGATTAAGAGTAAACATAAACATTTTTAAATGAATACTCGTTAATTTTTTGACAGCGAAAACAATGTTTACTCATCGACTTTGACTACATATTTATACAACTACGTAAATATTATGCAATCAATTATTGAAATTACGTGTTTGTTTGGTAAACGCAACATGAATACTACTTTAATTTTCAATAAACAGATTTCGATTTTAGTTAATTCAACTTATGATTCAGTGGAATTGACATTAAAATAGGAATAATGAACGTTCTCCCGCGTTCAATTTCAAAGAACTAATATAAAAATTTTTATTTCTTTCATTTCCTTTCTATTCAGAGTGAAGCCGACAGGAAGTGCAGTCACGTATGTAAATATAAAGACATAATTCCTTGTTCTAAACTCTCTGCTGGCTTTTGCGTATGTGTAATTATTAATTTTAATGCATTTGCGATTGTTACGTCACGTTGTACTATTAAATTTGAGATCTAGTAGTCGCTTTCAAATGTGTATGTTTACGTATTATTTAAAGCATTACAGTGTCTTTTTCTGGGAAAAATAATTGAATAATTACTTCTGTAATCAATCTCAGTAAGTATTTTTAAATCGCTGTTCGCAAGTATTGATCGGAAGAAAATCTGTATTTTGGAATTAATACAAGCATTAAAGAGTTAAGAAAATAAGTGCTGTCACGCTATATTCTAGTACGAGTACTTAGATGTATAAGTCATTTTGAGACGACAAAATTAACTATGAAACGTAGTCGTTTATACTTAACTAATGCTTATTATAACCATATATCTGGTATATCATTTATGTACTCTTATCAAATTGAATATTTTCAATTGAACTATAGCAATACGAGGATAGTTTGACAAGTAGTGAGAATGACACATAGGAGGCACTCTAATTGGTAAAACAAATGCACTGTAATTTAGGTTGGCAATTTATATGTTTACACTCCGATATTTAGATAAATCGGTTGATTAGTTTATTTTTGACAGTTGATTGAGAAAGAAGCAACACGTCGTTTTGTCAAAATGGAAAAAGCAGAGTATCGTGCGGTGATTTAATACTTCGTAATTAAGGGTATGAAAGCTACCGAAATAAAAGATGAGTTACGGGAAACATTATGTGAATCTGCTCCATCATCCGCCGCAATGAGTAGATGGGTAAATGAATTGAAACGTGGTAGAACAAGCTGTGTTGATGAAGCGCGTTCTGGAGCACCCAAAATTGTGACTTCTAAGGAAATGATTACAAAAATCCATAATATTATTACGCAAGATCGACGACTGAAAGTGAGAGAGATAGCAGAAATGGTAAACATTTCAACAGAACGCGTACACCACATTTTAACGAAAGAATTGGGCCTTTCCAAGCTTTCGGCAAGATGGGTGCCGCGATTGCTTACGACTGATCAAAAGTTCACCCGTTTGCGCATTTCCAATGAATGTTTGGACCTTTATTAGCGGAATTCGGTTGATTTTTGTAGGCGATTTGTTACTTGCGATGAAACTTGGATACACTACAGTACACCCGAAATTAAACAACAGTCGAAACAATGGTTAGAACGTGGTTCTGCACCTCCAAAGAAAGCGAAAACCACTTTATCGGCAAACAAGGTGATGGTATCAATTTTTTGGGATTCAAAGGGCATTTTACTCATTGATTACCTTCAGAAAGGTGTCACAATAAACGGACAATATTATGCAGAATTTCTACAAAAATTAAATGTTGAGATTCGTGTTAAACGGCCAGGAATGGCAAAGAAAAAGATTCTGTTTCACCAAGACAACGCTCCCTCGCATACCAGCACAGTTGCGATGTCCAAAATCCACGAGTTGCATTTCCAATTAGTACCGCATGCGCCTTATTAGCCGGATCTAGTCCCTTCCGACTTCCACCTTTCTCCAAAATTGAAAACGACACTAGGTGGAAAGAAATTTTCGTCTAACAACGAGCTTATCATCTTCGTAAATGAGTATTTTGCAAGCCTTCCGGATCGCATTTTAGAGATGGCATAAGGGCATTGGAACACCGTTGGAATAAATGTATTGCTCTTTTAGGAGAATATATTGAAAAATAAACACTATTTTGTATTTCAAAAATTCGTTTTTCTTGTCCATTCTCATTACTTGTCAAACTACCCTCGTATGTATATTATTTACACTTAATAATTACCTTATATTTGTCAAATTAGGCATTTTTTTCTGAGACTACTAAACTCAAACATCAACACAACGTATAGGAACGAAATATTAACACAACCATGTCAGATTATGGACATAACTTTCCACAATAGTTAATTACAGTAATTATGACATAAATTTGTTTTAACGGGACCAATATGTATGTAGTTATGTACACATAAATTTGAGTGAACGATGTACAAATAATAGTGTCATTAGTTCATTGTATAAGCGTTTATAAAAACAGCAATGTGTTGATATTTCTGTAGTATCTGTGAATGTATGTGGCTCAATCTGTGTCAAATGTGTCAGTGTTAAATTACAGATACCGTGTACTTTACTGATAATTTCAAATACAAATTCTCCTGGACACACGTTTAATTCACTTTAAACAATTATATAACATCGCCGCACACACGGGGACTATTATGAAATACAAATTCGTAATTTTGTTCTATTTGCATGTGCTTAATTACATATTTGCTTTTCTAATTCGGTTTTAAACAAATTAAAATATGTACACTCATCAGCGACGGTACTAAAATGTTTAGTTTGTTCTTGTACGTCGTGAATATGAGAAAAATCACAAGCTTTTCTTTATGCATTATGAGCCATACTGATCGGTAGAGTTGGGATATTTTTCCCGCGGGTCAGGATCGTAACAAGGCGAGTATACGAAGATATGTTCAACCTTTATATCACTTACATTTTGTTTTATGAATAATGCACTTACATTATTCACAGTTGTTGTTGCTGCAAAATGGATAAGACTTACAAAATATTTACAGCATGACGTAAGTTTCCTCATTTGTCACGAAGAGCAACAAACGTCGTGTTGACAAGATGTTTTTATATTTAGAAAACAACCGCTCGACGTCTACAGATATAATAATACACGCATAAGTGAAATAATCTTTAGAAATAGATAATTGTTCTATACACACACCATCACAAGTTTGTTTTAATCTAATATAATCGAAATCTTTGTTTATAACACTCTCGAACCTTTCTATAACACATATTGTTTTTATGTCACTTGTAGCATATAGCACTGAGTGTACATCGTTCACAATTTGCATTGACTCCGCTAACAACAAGCCAGTGTTTTTAAATTTTTCTAATAAGTCAAGTAAATCTTTATAATTGCCGTATATTTGTTTAAATTCGGTCCCAAGGGAAGTATTTTCCAATCTTTTCTGACTTTCCTTAATTTCTGCGTCTTCATTAGGTTTGAATCGAGGAACCACAGATTTTATTTGTTGGAAATTCTCGCAATAATAGCAGGCCGCTTTCAAACATGTTCCCTAATATGTGAAAATTGGCTCTGATGGTTCAAGGAATATTGAGGTACCGTCTGTGGAATTCTTAAATTCGTTTAGGAGATTTCAAAAATATTCTTTTGGTATTTGAAATTAAATGCATCCACTATTTGTTTCATATATACCGAATTTTTGATTGATCTCGACTTTATCTTTTGCTAATAGAGATTTTATAGGGCTTCTGGTCCGAAATGTAACTTGAAATTCACGTTCCTTAAAAACAATCCTTAAATTTTTTTCGTAAAGTAGCGCATTGTTTGCTTATGCAGTTAGAATATTCTATGTTCACTGGATAAAAATAGAAATCATTAATATACGAGGATGGTCACATAAGTACTCGGTCTGACCTAGAGATGGCGGTAGTTGTTTGAAAAATATCACTGTATTAGAAAGCACACAATCTATAAAGCATATGTTACAAGTTTGAAGACGCTACGTTGTTTAGTGTTTGTTTGGCAGCCATCAATAGTGAACGTTTTCAGTGAATTTGTAAAAATGGAGAAAATTGGTCATCGTTACTTGATACAATACTTTTATTTGAAAGGCCTCAGCGCAACCGATATATAAGCTGAACTGGATTATACTCAGGGGGAGTCTGCTCCTTCGTTTACAACAGTGAAATATTAGGTAGCAGAGTTTAAATGAGGCCGTACGAACTGTCAAGACGAGCATCGCAATGGTTGACCAAATAAGATAACGACTCCAAATATGGTGTAGAAAATCCACAAAGGGGTACTAGATAATCGTCGACTGAAAGTGCGCGAGCTAGCATACATAGTAGGGATTTCAAAAGGTGAAGTACATCGTATATTATCTGAAAATTTGGACATGAGAAACTTGTGTACAAGATGGGTGCCGCGTTTGCTCACACTCGAGCAAAGACAGTGTCGTGAAGATGTTTCAATAGAATGTTTAGCGAAGTTTCACAGCAACGAAGCAGAATATTTCTGCCGTTTCATAATCATGAATGAAACATGGGTCCATCACTTCACGCCCGAGACAAAAGAACAATCAAAATGATAGACTCAAAAGGGAGAATCGGCTCCAAAGAAGGTGAAGACCGTTTCATCTGCAGGCGAGGTCATGGCATCGGTTTTTTGTGATGCGCGTGGAATAATTTTCATTGACTATCTTGAAAAAGGAAAAACTATCAACGGCGAGTATTATGCGAACTTGATGCAACGTTTGAGCGAAGAAATCGAGAAAAAACGGCCGCATTTGACTAAAAAGAAAGTGTTGTTTCATCAAAACAATGCACCAGCTCACAAATCCGTTATTGCAATGGCCAAAATTAATGAATTAAAGTTTGAATTGCTACCACATACACCTATTCGCCAGACTTAGCCCCGTCGGATTATTTTCTGTTCCCAAAACTTAAAAGAATGGCTTAGTGGTGAAAGATTTTCCAACGATGAAGAAGTGATGTTGGCAGTTAATGGCTATTTCGAGGAGTAAGACAGTTCTTATTATAAAAAAGGTATCGAACTTATTGAACATCGCTGGGAAAAGTGTGTAGAGCTGAAAGGAGATTATGTTGAAAAATAAATATATTTCTTTCCAAAATTTTTGTGTTTTCTTTATTGGGTCGGATACTGCTACGACCACCCTCGTATATCAATACAATTATCCTCTGTGAACAGTATATTTGGCATTTTTTTCTTTATTTTTCTTTGTGTGCACATTTTGTACGACTTTTGGGAGAAAGAGTGGGTATCCTGTAGCTTAGAAAGTTGACATGATAGACTGAGGTCATTTTCGGATTTGGATGCCAAAAGTTGGTAAAAAACAAACTTAGCTAACGTTTCGTACATGTTATCAGTTTCAATCATTGGACACCCGTTAGCAATCCAAATAAAATACTCAGCGAAACTAAATTAAAAATTTGTAACCAGCATTGAAGTTGATCTCTATAACCTGAAATACAATTACGGCAAACTTTAAAGAAATAATTATTCTGGAACCACCCAGTATTTAAACTACAGATTAAAGCTCTTTTCCATGAAATTTGATTTTATATTTATCACCTGTCATCAAGCTAAAGTTCAAGAATGTGTGGTTTAGGTAAATGGAATTATATTGTCTCAGCTTTTTCAATGCAAATTTACTGGAAACGCAACAAAAACAGAACCGTATATTATGTGATGAATTATCTATTTTCCGACCAATATGGACGCGAAATATTCTCGTTATTGAATGGTACACACACGCGCACATAACAAAAAAGGCTTTATTCGACGTCACGACCTCGTGCAATGTTTTGTTTTGCGTCCTCATTACCACAGTTAATGTTCTATAATGTAGATCGGCGAACCCTTTCAGAATGTTTTTGAACGAGAGCTGCTAGTGTCGGTAAATGTTTCATAAATATTAAGATTAATTATGAACTTTGAGCCAAGATGGTTCGAGGTTCACATTATTCCTTTTTTTGCGCTCCATTTCTTTTTCCACATATATATAGTCGGTAATAAATATGAACATAATATACTTTTATTTGGCGAACGTTATTTACCAGAATGACCTACATCTTTTCCAAAATAAATACGGCTATTACACACGTATATTTGTTAAGAACACATACGCACAAACCGCAAACTCATAAAGTATATCAAATATAATTTATGGATGCAGTATTTTAATAAAGAAATGTCAACAATTCATCAAAAAGCTTCTTTTTGCCAGCAAAAAATAACCGAAAATACAAACTTTTATACAATATATTTGGCGGAATTACCGTTTCGCTTTTACAACACGGTGATCAGAAATGTGATATATACATATATAACCCCTTCCACATTAATTTTCGTATTCTGTATACGCATTTTGACTAAGTTGTCATCATCAGCAAATAATTAAACAGTGCCGCACTTGGAAACTACGGCAAAAAGCCCGCACGAAACAAATTCCGTACACGATCTGTACCGTCGAAAGTCAAAATGCACACTGGTTTTCGACTACAGATAACATCGATAGGTAAGTATGGCCAGCACAATATTTGTAGAGCTGTCATCTCCTGGTATAAACTGCATTCGGTATAATGGTACGGCGTGATTAGATATTTGTAAACAGTGGCGTGCCTTAACATTATCCTCCTGTATATGTTCCCTTGTGTTTTTTAGGAGATCTGAATTTTATTTCACCATCACTGTTCTTTTTAATTTGTAAATCGACACGTTTACATAAGACTTTCTTTATAGTATCTATAGAGACTATTCTAACACTTACAACGTGTTTTTATAAATCCTATTTTATTCCATTTAGCAAAATTGTCTTAATATAATTATATACCTTTGAAGTTAAACACAATACCTTTCGACTGGGAAATCTTTCCTTTTATTTTTCGTTTGCATAGATCCTTTAAATATATAATTACACTCAAAATGCGCATACACTTACAAAGATACACCCTGCGTAAATCGACTGCAATCCACAGTATGCAAAGACTAATGGTAATCTGCTATGGTGAACGCTGCGCCGTCAACGTGTATCCTATTCGGGCGTCGAGTGCGATTTGTTGCAAGAAGGTGACGTAGAGCTCTTCTAGGAATTCTACCTCAACAAATATTGTACCAACTGTGTGGATATATATATATATATATATATATATATATATATATAAACATATACACAGTCTGTCGCAGAGAAAACGGAACTTTTTTGAAATAAAAACAAAAGCTGACTATTTTGGAAAATTCATTTATTTTATTCAAAGTAGTCGCCTTCGGCTACAATACAACGTTTTGCACGATCAATTAACATGTCGAATGAATTTTTAAGTTCATCTTTAGAAATGTCCTTCAAGATCGCCGTCGAAGCCTTTTTAATGGCTTCGATGTCGGCATAACGTTATCCTTTCATCGACAAATATGGTTTGGAGAACAGATAGAAATCACAGGGGGCCAAATCTAGTAAATACTCTAAATGGTTAAAATGCTATATGTACTAACAAACGCCAGTTACTATACTTCACGATATTAAGGACGCGCACGACGAATACGCACCAAAAGACTCTTCATAACACCAAGATAATATACAGCATTGACTGTTTGACTAGTTGATACAAACTCTTTGCTCACTATGCCTTTCGAATCATAAAAAGAAATCAATATCGTCTTCGCTTTTGACTTTTCCAAACGATTTTTTTTTCGGTCATTCTTCGCTTGGATGCTTGTATTCAGAGTTTTGACGCTTGGTCTTTGGGTCATATTGGAAACATCACTTCTCATCGTCAGTTACAATAGAATACCTAAAGTTTTCGTCCTTTTTTGAGTCGTCAATCAAGTCTATACAATGTTGAATTCAGTTAGGTTGTGTGGTACAAACCTTCCCTAAATCTTCCTCAGTCCCAAATGCTGTGAGAAAATGAGACGAATTGAATCTTTGGAAATACTTAATTTCATTCCCACGTATCGCGATGAGGATTTCGGCTCATTTTTGATAAATTCACTTACAAGTTCGATGTTACTTTCCGTAACCACAGATTTTTCACATCAGGATGTTCGTCGTCATTTATGTCCGTACAAACATCTTTAAATCGTGTATACCACTCTTATACACTCGCATCTGATAAACACGTATCACCATGTACTTTTTTTTATTATATTAAACGTTTTTGTAAACGATTTACCGAGTTTAAAACAGAACTTGATTTTTGCTCTTTGTTCAAAATTCATTTTTCGACCTATGCCAAATGCACGCTGTTACTTCATGCGCAATTTCTCTGCTTCTAATGATGCAAATGTAATGATATTTTGCCATAACATTGATGAGAGATCTACCTTACCGACGCAGATTTTTTTTTAATAGATGGCGCCACTAAGAAATACTATATCCAATATTATATATGTCTTACCAAATTCCAAATATCGCCGAATATTGTCTAAAATATGTCACATACTCGTATATAAAATTTTTTTTGTATTTGACTAGCCATACTTCATTATTTTCCATATTCTGGATATATGGTATTTCTACACATCGTTGAAGTAAGGAGATGTTAATATAATAATAATAATAATAATATAATAATGTCTATATATACGCAAACGAAAGGGAACGACGTTAGCTTTCGGTACCATAAATCAGCGAACAATATTGCAAAATTATATTTGATTAAAGATTTTTAATATAATTGACGTCACCGAATGAGGACACGCTTTAATAGACGCCCTACTGGAAGTCGTGTAACAAAGGATAGTTCCGTGCATTTCAGGTTTTCAATAGCAACCACGGGTTACCTGTGACACGTGGTTGCTGAGTATCCTTCGATCCTATTTTAGTCAAAACACCATGCTCGCAACTCATCGTCAATAATTAATTTAAATAATTACAACACTTCTATTTAAAGATACGATACGAAATGATATAAAATCGCTTTACAAAATAATGAAAATATCACATCTCCCTCTCTCGACCAATACATATATAAAAAGAACGCTCTTTTATACATTTATGTATTGGTCGAGAGAGGGAGATGTGATATTTTCATTATTTTCTGTATCGAAAGATATGATAATACACTCTGAAGGAGTTATTCATTAATAACACAAATCAACCTGACGATTCGTGTATTCGATGAAACATATGTAGTTGATAGGGTGTTATTAATAATATTAACATTCTTTACAAAATAATATTGTATAAAATCTTTTATGATAAAAGAAATAATGAAATTATAATTTCCTTCCTTACACAATGTTTAAGTAATTATTAAATTCACAATTGTATGGGGAAAGAGTAAATGTACTGAATTTTCGCCGTATTATCAATATCAAGCGTTAGCGTGCGCAGAACCAGATAATGAATTCAGGTTTACTAGTTCAGGCGTGTTGTTCCTATTGAATTATGGATTATGTAAATGTGGAAGTAAATCATGATAAGGTAATTGCAACTTATACAGTTAAATGAAATTACCTTACAAATTGTGAAATACGTTCATCAGCATAGGCGGTATTATTTGCTGAAGTATTGTACTAAATGCTTACTATTTATTGCTGATGGAATGAATTTTTAAAATTCTTTATAATTTATTGTGTTGTTGGGGCAGTAATTTAGTTTTTCTCTCGCGGGAGTTACTAATAGCTAGTGTTATTATATATTTTGACAGTCCACATTTCAAGAAAGGTCAACAAAAAGCCATTTCCACATTAATGTTTGTAGGTAATGTTGATGGAGCCTGTTGTTGATTAACTTAATCACTGAAGGTTGATATTAAAAGGTGTTTCAAATTGCGCGGTTTTTTTTAAGAATAAATAAAATATAGATGGCGCACTGAATTCGTCTGGGTATGTGGGCATTTAAAAAGCGTGATGTATAGAGCGGCGACGAAAGTGGCAATACCATAGGCGGTACGGTAGAACGGGCAATTGGTGCGCAGTGAATGAGATCATTCACATCAAATACAATACGGTTCACGGTTAGTGTTTATAATAACTTCACACAAACATGTCGCGAAAGTCTGTGCCGTTTGCTAAGTCGGTTAGAAAATACATAGCAGAATTTCCCGATTTAAAGTATGATGGATGTGCAGTATTGTGTTTGGTTTGTAATAAGCGACTTATAATACGGAAGAAAGACAATTGTAAAAAACATGTGAACAGTGCAATACATAAACTGAACAAAAGAAATGAAATACCTTATGCAACATTCCTTTATGATTTTTTATTTATGTTGACTGCATGTAATTTGCCGCTTCGTTTAATCAGCAAACGCCCTTTTCAAGTGTTCTGGAATAAATATCTGCCAAATTATAAATTACCTGCAAGAAGAACTTTACAGAAACATTTGCCGCGTTTAAGAGAGAGGCTTGGAAATATAGCAAGAAAAGAATTGCATAATAAAAATGTGTGGATTACTGTAGATGAGACTACTGATTTAAAAAAAAATAGTATAATAAACGTAATCGTACGTATTTTATCAGCCAACACATTTTCACAGCCCTATTTGTTAGTCTGTAAACGTATACAAGCATGTACTGCGGCAAATATTCGGCAAATAATAATGAACACCTTAAAGAAATTTCACATTCATAGTACTCAAGTCTGCATGCTTGTAACAGATGGTGCTGCTACTATGTTACTACTCGGACGTTTACTAAAAGTAACTTTTCCTAAATTAATACACATAACTTGTGTACGCCATGCTCTTCATTTAGTTGCTGAAAATATTAGAAGTAGTTATATAAACGTTGATCATTTGATTGGATCCACCAAACAAGTGTTTCTTAAATCCCCTAAACGACTTAAAGAATTTCATAAAACTTGTCCAGATATTTCGGAACCACCGGAACCAATTCTTACACGATGGGGCACGTGGCTAACTGCAGCTTTTTATTACCATAAGAATTTTCACAAAGTTAAATCCGTTATATCAAAATTTAGGCCAACCGAATCCCAAGCAATCAGAGACAGTCAACATCAATTTGAAAATCACCAAATTCTGGAAGATCTGCATACAATATATAACAATTACCATCCATTAGTAGAAGCAATTACAAAACTTCAAAACGAAAACGATTCGCTGCCCTTAGACGCATCACTATGCATAGTGCAAAATGTGACCGCTCATTTGCATAGTTTAACTGACGCTGCTGGTGTACGAGCTCATCAAAAATTATTAAGTGTTTTAAAAAAAAATCCAGACTTGCATGTTTTACGAACTATTTATGACAAATGTGCAAATAGTGAGCCTTGGAATGATTTTGAACAACAGCTCCTTTCTGCCAAAATTACATCAATAGACGCCGAACGATCTTTTTCTCTATACAAAAACATTTTCTCGTCGCGAAGGACGTCATTTACAGAAGCAACCGTAGAGACGTATGCAATGATACAGATGTACAGTTACTTCCACAACACATTACCAGGGTTATGAAATTACATATTACTAGGTAAGCACTAATTGTGTAAGAATAAGTCTAGACACGGCACTGCTACGGACACTTTCGCCGCAGTTTATAATTTACACTTGAACACCAACCGTGAACCGTATTGTATTTGATGTGAATGATCTCATTCACTGCGCACTAATTGCCCGTTCTACCGTACCGCCTATGGTATTGCCACTTTCGTCGCCGCTCTAGTGATGTATGACATTTATAAAAATGGCTTCGTACACGGTACAACAACGCGTTCAAATTGTTGAATTATTTTATGAAAATCAGCGTTCTGTGAAAAGAGCTTTTTAGAAAATTACGTGAATGGTTTACATAATCGTCCATCTGAAAACACTATTGGTCGAATTATTAAAAAATTTCAAGAGACCGGTTCCGTGGAAGATCAATAAATACAGTCATAATAGTCGTTCATAAGAAAATATTGGTTTGGTTGGTGAAAGTGTTGTTGAAGATCCTGAAATGTCCATTAGACGACGTTCACAACAACTTGGACTTAGTGGATCAACAACATGTCCTATTTTACACAAGGACTTAGCTCTGAAGGCATATTATATAAGGTTCAACTAACACAGGAATTGAAGCTATTAGATCATTTAAATCGTCGTTTATTTGTCAATTTCATTAATGAACAACCAGCTGATTTTTCTCAAAAAATAGTGTTTTCCGATGATGCACTTTTTGAACTTGGTGGCGATGTTAATAAACAAAATTTCCGTATCCGGAGTGAGGAAAATTCACTAATTATTCATGAGAAACCTATGCATCCTAAACGAGTTCTTGTTTTGTGTGCATTATGGTCAGGTGATGTAATTGGACCTTACTTCAAAGTGAGGACTTTGCACTGATTGAAAACATAAAAATTATTTCAAAATATTTCTTCTAATATACAATTCAAAGCTTGTATCAAACTTTGACTAATTTATTGATAATATAACAATATGTAACTACAACAAATATTTATTTAATTTATTCTTTATTAATTATAATATCCGCCACAAAATCTGATAGCTGCTATCCATTTCACATATGTATAAACGAGTTCATTGATTGCTTTCGATTATTAATTCACCGTATGCATGTTATACAATGTAATACCGCATTCACAATTAATAATACATCTACTACAAACTTGTCTACGTCGGCGTATGAGTAACAATCGGCTTTACATATAAAACATGTGCATCAATTTCGAATTCATTTACATGCGCGCATTTTTCATAAAGTTCCTGCCTGTTACTAATGTGCGAGTTCCAGTTCTTTTCTGGGACTTGGGTATTCCGCAAACGGAATCGATATTTGCAGATGCTGCTCTCGCGAAAACATAGTAACAAGTTTGCGGAAAAGTTTTCTCGTATTTTTTTCCTGTTTCCTGGAAACAGGCATTAAATATCGGTCGTTAAAATGTTTCTAAAAAATTATCTTCTGGAATTTACATTCTTCGCCTTTAC
>JAVIWB010001846.1:0-26647 GCA_031893035.1 Dermolepida albohirtum | reverse complement strand
CAAACTATAACTTAAAATTCGAAAGTATTGGTGTAGTAATAATGAAAATTAAAATATAAAAAAATGAAATATGCAACGTTACGTAACCCAAACAGCAGCCTTCAGAAATGATAGAGTCCTTGACCAGGGATGGCAAATGTCGTATAATGACGAAATGATTCAGCAACGAGTACCTGGTGATAGGCTGACCAGATAGATATCCAATAATGTAAGATTCCGAGCGTCACGCCCAAAATCTGTGAAACGTATAGAAGATAATAAAGATCCATTTTATACCAAAATTGGCGAAAATCTACGACTTGATCGTTCTGGCCGTCTTAGGGAGTAGCAGTATAGGTGAAAATTCTTAGAGGGCTCTACTATACCTTTTCAACATCTTACCTAGTTCCTCATTCGCTACCTTCTGCAATTCGAGAACAGGAGATAAAACCGTTCTTTAATAGGCGGATTCTTAGTTACTGTTGATGTTCAACTAGAATAGTACACCCTAAAACAAGTATGGGCAACCTTTGACATGTTGTGGGCCATACTTTAATGTGCAAATACGTTCGCAGGCCGCGTTTAATAGTAGTGCATTTTAAATTAGTGTTTTAAAGTAGTGTTAATAATTTTTAGCGATAGATATCAGACATGAAATAATACGACAATGTCTCACGGGCCGAATCAAATCTTACAGTGTGCCGGTCGTTGCCCATATATGACCTAAAACATCCTCGGAACCTTTCAGAAAACATGATTCAACCAATCTCTGTAGTTCTAAACACTGTTCTCATTTGAGAGTGTAATGTTAGATTGTCTCTCGATAATATTTTAGAATTTGAAGATACTCATCTCCTCTCCCTAATTCCGGGACAAGACTCATACTACGCCAAAAATTAGCACAGAACATTAATAGGTGAGGTAAAATAGGCTCAAACAAGATCAAACATTATTTCTTATAGTGCGTCACTGTTCTCCATTAGATATTGACCAAAATGAGGATTTATTCTTCAGGAAGCATTCGAATCCAGCAAATCTAAAAACATATGTTCAACGATGATGACTATTAAATTTAATCTTCCATCGCTTATTGTATGGGATAAAGTAAAATCCAACCTAATGCCTATTTACTCTAGTATGATCAATTTCTCTTTACGGCATGCTACACGGGCTTCTAGTGCGTCCATCGTGCGATTCCCGAACAATTGGGACACTTCGTTACTACTACTTCGGCATTCCACAACGAACAAGAAAAAACTGTTGCTTCCTAGGTTGTGAGCATCTGGAAAATTTGTGTCCAGCAAACAAACATGAATGATCCAGTGATTCAATTGTGGAAACATTAGCTAACGTTACGTTCTGGTACAAGCTAAATAAAATTCCATGACTTTATTCTTATTAGATGGTAGTACAAAAGTTCTATTCTTCTTGATTCCAATAAATAACCCAGCTTTAGCAACTGTTCAGTAGACGTAACTTCAGTAAGATCTAATTGTGACATGTAAAACGGATGAATGTTTCTCAAAATAATTTTCAATTGCGATTGCCCTAGAAACTTAAATTACGAACGCGAGAGCAGTCAATGGACACGTACTAAAAGGCACGTTTCAAAACCAAATTCTCATCATAGGCTGGTGGTTGAAATTACGCGCACAAGCAATCCACAAACTCTGATCAAGCAGAATATCGGCATTTATTCGATCGATATTAAATAAAATCATTCCCTGCAAATAAGTCAACCGCATACTGAAATAAACTTTCATTTGATGTATAATTGGCCACTCTAAGTACATTCACGTGTTCTGAAAATGCGAAGTTAAATATCCTTAAAAATTTAATTCGTCCGGCAGTAATCACAAGAATAACTTTAGAAATAAACTGCTCTTTCTTCTGGTTCAGACCTGCTATTTGAACTTAAAGTTTGTCGCATAGTTGTCAAATCTAGACGCAGTCGAAAAAGTCCCTTTAAAAGATTTGTCTTTAATTTTCTTAGAAACCTTTTCGGAATCTTGTTCGAAAATAAAAGGATGCTTAGACATGCGAAAAGACAAAGAATGCGAAATTTTCTATAAAGAGTACACTGCATATCGTCATCAGTAAGGCCTCCTCGGAGACGCGATTAATTTCTACTTTAGGATTCATTCTCCCGAATCAGGCCAATCTCTGAAAACGCAAAAGCAAAAAAAATACTTAGTTTCCGAAAACTAAAAAGAAATATCGCTGAAGTTGGTCACTATATGAAAAGACTCAGGAGATTAATGGTGGATACTAAAATAACCAAACTTTGAATCAAATGATGGACTTTAAAGTGACGAAACTTATAAATTCTGGAGGGCAAAACCCTTAATGCGCTTTTTAAAACTAATACTCGTAATAAACAAAAAAGGAAACCAACCCTAGGTTTAATTGTCTATCCAAATTTGTCCAGTCAAGATGCAGCTTGCGAGATTGCTCAATCTCGGTTATTGAATTAATAAGTGCTTCAGCTTGTTGAATTAATAAGTAACAACTTGTGTATCTAACGTCACGGTGAGCAAAAAAGACTTTCGTCACTCGTTTTGGATGACAATCATCCCAGAGGTACAGACAGCACAAGAAAAATTAAAAAAACAAGCAAACAACGTAATTGCTCTTAATTAATTGAATAATTGAAATTGTAAAAGTCACAAATTAATTAAATTACGCAAAGGTAAAAGAAAAAATTATTTATATTCATAAAAAAAATTAACAAATCAAATGTTATGTTTGGGGGTTTGTGTGGTATTATTCTGTGCGAGTTTGATCACGGATCCAGGTGCAACATTATGATTAATTATCTGTTGACGATGACAACTTCGTTGTAAAAAAACGTATACGGAATACAAACATTGATGTGGCAAGGGGTTTTATTCGTTCATTTTGATACTGACTCAATCAACCACAATCTCTACTAAAATTTACCTTTAAGATGACCTCCCAATTAAAGGAGCCTAATAAATTTCACAAGATATACAGTAAACTGAAGTTATTAAGTGCAAATATTAGTTTCTTGAAACGGTGTAAAAATAGAAATGTTTTTTCTTAAGTTTATTAAAGTGAAAGTAACGTGAAATTGCAGAAGGTCATTTCATACGCGAAAACGAAATAGTTAAACTAGAAATGAACTTTCTGTACTGTAAAATAAATGGATTAGCATTAGAATTGTACAAGCTACATTTAAAATTAACAAAAAATTTGTGGTGTAATTTAATAGAAAAATCAGTGAAATCACAAACAATTTTTGGTTTGTGATTTCAACGACAGTTTTTTTCATCGAAAGAAAATAAATTTCTAATATGAAATTCAAAAGTTTTGTCCGCCAGTAGAAAATAGTATTGATATAAATCTTTTTTACATATATATATATATATATATATATATATATATATATATATATATATATATATCAATACTATAATGTATTAATACTAATGGTATTAAAACACTAATCGTCAATCATTCTGAGGCTTTTAATCGTGAAGAAATAGACTTACTAAACAAAGGTTTAAAATATTGTTTACCTATCCGTGATATTCCTGCCGAAGAGATGAGCATTGAAAACCTTCATTGCGAAATTGAAATTAAGGAGAATTTACTGTAACACAAACAAAATTCAGTCAATTATGAGTGAAACTCGGTTAAAAGTCTTAGGTCGAAAGACTGTTTTAACATAAAAGCAGATAGAAGGAATAAATTAGTAATTTTGAACAAAATTGGTTATTTTCAAAGATCGAAAGCTTAATTTCAGAAGAGAGATACTAAAGATACATTTAAAAATGTCCACGCCTACCTCTAACAAGGATTATAAAATTATAAATTAAGTGTGAGTAATTCGATGATTCCGAGAATTTATTATTTACCTATAATACACAAACAAGTAACTCGATCAGACAAATTGTTTTAGAAATTAACTCACCCACTTATTTGGTTTTAAAATGGTTAGTGAATGAATACAAAAATGTATCCCAAAAACTTTAAAGTTTCAAATTCAGTAGAATTTATTCAAATAATCAAAAATTGTAAATAGGAAGACCGAGAAATTTTAGTGTCATTGGACGTAAGGTCTTTCTTTCCTTCGGTACCGATTCCAGAAACTTTAAAATATTTAGATCTTCTTTACAAAAATAAGATTGAATCGGAAAAAGTAAATGAATATTTTCGATTGACAGTCCCTACATGAGTAACTTTGAAGTTGAATTTAAACAGAACGCCAAATATTTTCTAAGAGTATGGATTAGGTATTTATGTAGTTGACATTTTCGCGACTTTCAACACACGTAAGTATAACCGACAGGATTTTGTTAAGCAATTAAACTCAATCTTACCGACGATTAAAGTTGCGGTAGAAGAAGAGAACAATGCCACCTTTCTTAGATACTCGGAAATAATCAATAGATTAGTTAGCAAAGCTAATTTATAAAGGAAAATGCGGGATACCATTTGTTTGTCACCTCAAAACAAACGAGACAAGCAATGTATATGCTTACCGTTTCACCCGGTGGCCAAGAAATTAAATAATGTTTTAAAAGAAATTATTGTTACTTAAATAATATACTATTAACTATTTTTTCGAATTAAATTAGAAATCAGAAATCTGAGATTTATGAAATAAAATGCCTAGATTGCAATCAACAATACATCGGTCAGACTAAACGTTCGATAGGAATCCGATATAAAGAACATATGGCACATTAAGTTTAATCAGCCTGACAAATCTAGTTTAGCGTGCTAGAAAATAATCATAGTGTAACTGCGGATTGTCTACATTTAATCAAAAATATAAATAATTACCGTGAATTAAATAGCTATGAAAGTATATATATACATTATAAAGAACAAAAACCATGTGTTAAACACAGATAAGTGTCCGATAGCATATTCTTGCATTTTTGACTTGTTAGAAAAGAAGACCGTTAAAAAGGGTACATAACTGGAAGCGGGGGTGTACTTTAGTATAAGTTTAGTTTTAATACTAGGAAATATATTACGCTGTATGAAATAAATCAGTGCATATTTGGTAGTTGTGCGGTATTATTCTGCACAACTTTTTTCATGGACCAGATGCGACACTGTGATTAATTATCAGCTGACGATAACGACTTAGTTGTCGAAATACGTATGCAGAATACGAATATTGATATGACAAGCAGTATTATTTTCCTTTTTTCATTAATTCAATCAACCAGTCTCCATTAAAATTTACCTATAGTAGGTAACCTTACGCAAGTTTCAAGATCAGTCGAACCTGCTATAACACGGTGTTTATAACATAGTGTTAAAATTATGCGTGCCAAGCCTTTAGTTACGCTCTGCGATATTTTGTAGATACGCGCTTTCCTGTTACAACTGACATAAATTACACATGTAGTTGGCATATTACTATGGATATGCAATACATACGTACATAACTAGCAATAGTCTTATCGTTTAATGTATTCTGGGGCATGTTATGTGAAATAAATTAATCGTCAAATTTTAGTAATTATTTTTAAATTATTAAATTATATAAATAATGTTGCACGTTATAGTAGGCTCACATGTAGTTTTTAGAAGCGTTCTCTCTAATTGAAATTGCCACTGGTTAAAATTTATATTGCAGATCTTTTAATTATTTAAAAGTATTTTTTTCAAATTTGAAAACTATACTGACTTAAATATAATAATTTCAGATCCAAAGAAAGCGGCGGATAGTGGCAAAAGTGCAGTGCCGTAGTATTAAAAACGAGTGCCCTGAACCGACCTGTGAAGAGCCGGTTCTATTATCAGGACGATGTTGTAAAACTTGCCCTGGAGATACATACAGTAAGTTTATTCTAATTTCATAATTCAACTTAATTTTGTAATAAATACATAGAACACCAAAGTATTTGAGCAAGATCAAATGACTTATATGAAGCATGATTTTCCAAGTAGTCTTTCCTAAAATAAAATCCATTAAATATAATGAATAAATTCGAAAATATATGTGAACACAAGAATTACATTTATTTATTATTTTACATAGTTTCCATCGGCTTTAATATATTTTCTAAACAGTTGACAAAAATCTTTAGTAATAATTGATATAAAATTGTTTGTAATGGTTTCCAAAAGAAGTCGATTCAACCACTTATATAAGTGTCCCGCAATGTGTGAATAAGCATGTTTTGCTGAAGCAGAACCGTTTTCATTATAAAAAATTGAATAATCACCCGAACTTCGCATAAGATAATTAATTTTGGCTTTCGTTGTAATCGATTGTCATACCAATTGACAACAAAGTACCTAAAACGTTATTACTAATACTTGATCACTAATTAAAGCAATCGAACTGTGGGAATGCTACATTTTTCCGAAGGTTATGATCATGAGCAACAAATTTAAAATGCCCAAAAATAGCAGTTAATAGTTAATCTGATTTTTTCTTCCATAATCGTAAACTATCATAAATAATAATAGTATACAAAAGTTTAATGATTATCGATGTCATATATAGTTATTTTATTACCAGTCATTTGTACGCGTGAAACTGGTATCTACGTCTATGAATTACTCTTTCCGGATTTAAACAAAACATTTAATATATATATATATATATATATATATATATATATATATATATATATATAATGCATGTATAGTAATCCTATAAATATGGCTGCTAGTAAGTAAAAAAGTAACCTGTTTTTCGTTGTTTCATTCGTTTTAAATTCTCCTGTAACAATAATATTGGGTATTTTTATCAGTATTTGTGAATAGGCAATACAAATTGCAGAACTTTTGCAACAATAAGCCCTACTAATTCAAATATTGTCAAATGCAATTGTAGGGATCGGTTTATTACAGATCTGCAAATTGTGTTGTCTATACAGAAGCAAGGTGTCTTATTACTAGAGCTGGATAGGCGTGTCTTCCCGACAGGAGCGGTCGCAGATACTTGCATATGCACATACGTAAACAGGGCTATCCATCTCTATTCTTTGCTTTAGAGGACTACTGTGTTTGCATACCTCTAGAATAGCAAATGAAATTAATAAACGGATTGTTTCTTCTTTGTTTATTATAGATGACAGGGATTTACTGCCACATGTGTATTGTAAATTGCGGTTGAATTGTATTGTATATACAGTGAGTGATTCTTCAAGAGGTTTTACTTATTTTCTATGCGTACAAAAATAGGAAAAATCTGTTTGATTTAAATAAATTTTCATATAAAACTTCAAAGTTAAGACTTCCATATATAAAATGAATCGAAAACAATTTAGTAAGAATGCTAAAGCTCAGTTCAAGACTGCTTAGATCTTCCATTGGTAAAGATGTACGTGTATGAATTATTTTTTTCCGAAGCTAACCGAAACATTTAAAATGTATATACGTAATGTATATTTAGTAATTCTTAAAATATAGCTGCCACTAACACTCAATTCAAGACTGATTAGATCTTTCATTATTTTATAATATCGTTCAGATAACCTGTTTTAGATTCTTACGTAAATATTTATATTGGGTATTTTTATCAGTGAATTATAAACATAATTATTACAAATGGTAAAACGAACGTCAATCCTTACAATTTCGATTCGGATATTTTATATATTTTCAAAATAATGGAATATTTGACAGTGCGGTACCGATTTGTTAGGTAAATGTGAATTAATGAATTATACTGTATACTTTTTGTAGAACCTAATTTCAGTCTTAATTAAAATAAAAAGAATATGTTAATTCCAAAAATAATTACGTCTTATCTTTGCGTTTTCATCAGAAATTTACCTTAGATGTAATTAAATATTATTCAAGCAATGTCGAAGTGATGCAATATTTACACATAAATACACAAAAAAACGTTAAAACAGTGATTGAATATAGATTACACCCGCATAACGGATTTATAGACAAATATTTGCAAGCCTTTTACTTGTCATCTGTCTGTTGGTTGCTTTATGTATGTATGTATAAGTAAATATACTTTTATGTGCGCTTAACGCATCCTCTCGTTTGTAAATATACGTTTAAATTTGTTAGTAGAGTTGAGAATAAAAATCTTAATTTAAAAGTAATATTTTTTCATTGACTTTGGTTTTTAATTATAAAAAACTTTACTTGACTTATAATTGTTACTTTTGAATTAATGTACTATGTAAAATTATTCATTTTCCAAATATCGGAATTGATGCAATTATATTTTGCTACATCAAACGCATATAATCTAGTGATTTTACATTAAAAATAAAGTTAAATAAAACATTATCATATATATAAATGTCAGCGACCTAAAAATATCATGAATATGGTTATTAAAAATAATTACGTTATAAAAGGCAAAATGTGGATCTTTAAAAAATAGCACGCACATTTTTGTATGTATATACATATGTAATCAATCTTTTGCGTAACGTCTTATGTAAATATTTTGTATTTGATTATTGATAATAATTTTAATTAAAAACAGTTTTCAAATAGTGGCGTTAAACGCCATTTCACCAAGCACACTCATCTTAAAAAAATATCGGCGACAATTGAACAGCCTTTCTAGTCGCTTTTCTCTGAATGTGTTTATTGTGCAGTTTCGCGAAAAGAAGTGACGTAATTTATTAATGTAAATAAAAGAAAGGCGATGCAAAATATCAAGAATTGTTGCCTCTAGAATGTTATAATATGTATCGCAGAGACAGCGTTTTACATAATTAACTTCACCGGTTTGTTTATGGATTTTCAATATAAATAAACATAAATATAATTTATATCGACGTCTAACATAACAATAAATTCAAACTTATAAATTCCACGATATTTATTAAAAACTATTTTAAAAATCGATAACATAATTTATTGTCTATACTCATAACTATTAAAAAAATATAACTTAAATATTGATGAATTAAATGCAAACGTGAATATGTAACATCATCAGAATACTTATAATATATTGAATAATCGTATCAAGTATTTATACCTGGTAAATCATGTGAATAAGAAGAATATATATCAAAGCAATCTATAAAATTATTAAACACTAACAAAAATATAAGTGCATCAAGAAATCTTTAAATTTATATTGCATAATTTATATTATATATTATATTATATAAATTTTATTGAATTTTAAAACTAACATTTTGCTATAAAATAACATTAATTGTGCATCAAAAACACTACATAATTAATATAATAAGAATTTGATTTTCTTTTACAACTGGCTAAGCAGAAGTAAAAACGTTATCTTGGAAATGTTTGTTGATGATGGTATCATTTTATCGGCTAAGTTTATTTTGGCGTGATAAGCATCCTTTACCTTTGCCACAGAAGAAAACTTCCACTCTCCAAACCACATAACAAATGCCAATTTTAAGAATTCCTCAATTTTTGACTATATATTGCCTATTGCGAACAATTCTAATGGTAAATTTATATATTTGCCATTATTGCAAATTTTCTTATAATATACGTTTTTCCTGCAAATATCTGTGTAGTCACATATACGTACCAGTTTTATCAAAGTCAACATAATCAACAACGTCGGCGAATGCAAAGTTCTCTGCGACATGCCCCGGATACACTCGCTATTTACACTGCCTAAAATTCGTTTTAGTACATAAAACAATTGAGAAAACACTAAGTGTACCTTTATTTAAAAGCATAGCGAATAGAAAGCTTCATTAATAAATTTATTTATTTTCTCATCTGAGAAAATAATTGGATTTTTTGGTTGTAAATATTCAATTTTTCTATAGTATTTTAAAATGTTATTATGACTAAATAAATAATATTTCAACATAGAATAAATTGACCAAAATAACTTTTTACTTGATAGTTTCTTAAAAATATACTAACAAAAACTTTTCTGTACACATCTTAATTTTTTTCATTTTAGACTATTTCATAAATTTATTGTGGGGTATATGATTTGTACCTTCGCTTTAATTTAAGTTTTTAATTTAAACTGTGCTGGAATAATTTAAATCCGAGGTTAACTAAATTAAATTTACTAATAAATACTTGCAATGTCACCTACTTATTATAAATTATTATAAAATCAAAATTGATAAATATTATGTTATTTATTATACAACTGAATAGTTCCATATTTTTTAAACGTATCAAATAATTATATTTATGCTTGAATTTTAAATATATTTCCATTATCCTTTAATATATACATGGCGGTCAGAAATTTACGGATAATCGTCAGGTTGGACGATTCTATGATTAATTCTGAGTTGACAATCATAACGCAGAAGTGTTATATTATCATTAGTTAAGCCATAAAAATTGCTTAAAAGAAATGAGGATTTGGCCATATGGTATAAAACCATCAATAAATTAGTAGGAATGATATGAGTAAACACACATTTTATTTAAATCTAAAGAAAGTAATAATAATTATAATTCACGTAAATGACGAAACTGGTAGCCATTGCTTTGAAGACAAATATGTAACTTTTGTGGAATTGAATGCAGCACGTATTGCAACATATCTGAGGTATTGTAATTAATTGTATTGTAACGTTAATTCTGATTATTACTTCCCCTTCGCATAAACTTTTTCCTTCAAAAAACCTCAAAGAAAGATATCCAGGGATTCATATCTGATGACCTTGCAGACTATGATATTGGTCCTCTTCGCCCGATACATCTATTCTCAAAACGTTGGTTCCGCCATGCTCTTGTAATTGTTGCATTATGAGGTCGTGCATGTTATACATGTTAACTCTTATCCTCCAACACATTAACGTATTCATTTGTATTCTATCTATTCGGAAGAAATATTGATCCTATAATTTGAATTCACGGATCACTTTTTTTAATGTCTTAATTCTCGAACAGCTTTGGGATTTTCATCCGCCCAAAAATTGAAATTGTGGCTCTTGAAAACACCATCTCTTGTGAACATGTATTCGTCACTCCATAAAGTAAGTGATAAAGTGTTTGGATCTTTATGAATTTTGTTCAAAATTGTATTGTAAAAGGTAATTTTGATGAAGCCTGTGATTGATTAACTTAATCACTTAAGATTGATATATACCCCTTTTCTACATTAATTTTCGTATTCTGTATACGTATTTTGATAATTAAGTTATCAGCAGATAATTAAACAGTGTCGCACCTGGAAAACTACGGCAAAAACCGCACAAAATAACAAAGTAATGCACCAAAACGCACACGGTGTGCGTTTTGGTGCGTTTGAGTTATACATACACGAGTATCACCCTTAAGTGATTATGTATCGTAAAACATTATCCTTTCAAATTGTCATTTTCGTATAATGGTTGTACTTTTGTAACATGAAACGATTTTAAAAAGCTTTTCGTATGCATTAAACTGTTGTCTTTCTTGCAATGTTCCTTTCGTGAGCTACTTGTCTATTGCTGCAAATAGGATCCTGATGAACAATATCCAAAATTCTTTTAACGATGCAATCTTTAAACTGTGTTGATAGATGGGTACTGCCGGTGTGGATACCGTATTGCATATTCGTCTTTTGCCAAGTTAGTATTTCCATTGATAAACCCAAATACCATATATGTATATATCAACGTATTCGTTGATAGTGTATATTACAAATTGCTTGGAATATCACAAAAATGAGGTATGTAATGGAAGCGACACTAATGAACGTTAAATAAACACTGATAAACGTCAAAATTTGGCAAATAAGTATCTTTAGCTTCCAGACATTATTCTGTGCTAAGGTTGCCGTATGTACTTTAACGTAAAAAAGCAGTTAAAGAAATGTTTAATAAGGCAAAATACTGTTATGAAACAACTAATTACACCAACGTCGTATTGTATAATTTTATTTAACAATAAAAAACATGGTTTTCCACAGAAAATTTCAAATAATTCAAAGTATTTTTCGTTGCACGTTTTCAACATTGATGGTCTCGTGTACCTTAACGACTGATAATAAAACATTTCTGTTATATTTATATATATATATATATATATATATATATATATATTATTTAATTATCTTCACATGGTCTTCATTTACTTTAATCAGTACTCCATCAGTCATATTTAGCCATTATTAATGTATTATTTATTTAGTAATAAAATGTTGCTGGTCATAAAAGTATTCTACAAATTACATGTGCCAAGACTTTTTCCAGCATTCACAAATAAAACATTCACTACGTTTCGCTCACTCGTGCTTTAAACCTGCACTCATTGTGGAAAAATTGTATTCATGCACTTGGTTTGTAAGAAAATGTTAGCTTCCATGACTTGTATGGAAGGAAAGTTGGGTTTTGCAAAATCTAACACCATAAATTCTACATTGGTAGTTCAGTCAGTGCAAAAATGCATTAATTCAACAGCTGTTTTTAATCGCCTATTAGCAATGCACCGAGCATGTCTACCAAACATTTAAAAATATTAAAGTATAACATTACTTCAAGAATTTTTACTTTTGAGTCAAAAGAAAAGTAACTACGTACAAGCCTTCTGTAGCATAAAGAAGGCGCATTCCTTTAAGGATGTATATTAGAGAAGTAATTACTTTGTCCTTTTAAACAATTTACCAATGTATTTTTGTTCATAATGACTTTCTTTTTTCTTCACATCTTCATTTTCTAATGAAAGCTTCAAAAATAAATTTACAATCTCTATAATTCGTCGATACTTCAACTGCAGTATTCGTTTAATGTGGAAGCTCAATAATCAAGATATTTGTATTCTATATGTCTACAAATTTTAAATCCTCACGTGTATAATATTTAGCCGTTTGAGAATTCTACACTCGACTAATTAAACACTCACTTGCAGCTCGTACTAATCCTATATGGTAAAGCCTAAAGTGTTTTCAAGTAGCAATTTACATAGAAGTAAACATCAAATTATTGTATAATTGACATTTACTGATATGAGTGTTGTTGTAAACTTTTATATATTATAAAAGAGTCTTTATTTTAATGCATGAGAGTTTCGAATTGAATCAAAATTTTCTAACAAAATTCTTTGGTTAAGTTTTCAAAAAGCCAGGCCTGGTTTTTTTGAGATTCGGTCTTTAAGGAAAGTAAAACATCCATATCACAATAATCATGTTTACTTAACGATATGACTAGTGTTCTACTTTCCTCATCTATCATCTCACTATTTCTTTTTATTGTAGATGAAATATAGGATATTGCACATTATCAATAATTTTAAGAATCAATAAAGGCAAAACTTTCCTTGTAAAAAAAAGATTTTTCCGATAGCTCATCTGTCATGAAAATAATAAAATATGATATATTGTCATATACAAAATAGATGTATGAATAGAAGTCAGAGATGAGAGAGTGGGTAGGTATTTTACACGAACACACTTTACTTATTATTGTAAACGATCTACACTTTACAAAATGATCTATGAAAGCTTCACTTAACCGACTTAAACTCAAATTGTGTGAATATTTTTCTAAATTAAATTATTTTTAAAGAAAAAAGATGGAGCATGAATGAACATTACACTGTGACCTTAACGGACTTATCTTATTACACATTGTTCTATCAGGAAATAAGGAATACATATCTTCCTAGAATATTAACGAGTTTTCCTGTACAATTATCTTCCGGGAACAAACGAGCAGTAGAACACATCACCAATATGATTATTATTTAATGAATAAACACGACATGTGATCGTATTTCAGATACTTATTATTCTAAAAATGTTTTCATCGCTAAAACAGAAAGAATAACTTATTAATGAAGAAAATTGTTGACAGCTGTCCAATAAATGAATGCATTTAAACTAATCCTTGGTAATAATGAATGAAATATTGCAAAGGCGCTCACGTTTTCTATTTTTTTGTCGGCACTTTAGACGTTAGACACAAACACAAATATTAAAAACGAACGAAGTCCAAATTTAATATGTCTTTTACTTTCATGTTTGCCAATATATGTAAAAGGACAGAAATAGTACATGACTACAATGAAAATATAAAAGTTAGTCGTCGTTCATTACCCGATCAGCGTTTATATTTTATGTAATTTAGCGACTGGTTAAATAAAAACATCCGTCTTTTGTAAATTACGAACGTCATTTGAATAATATTGTGGTTGAAATATGCAGGCATGCATGTATATATGCATTTGTAGAACGTTTCAGTCTGGGCATGTGTTATTGATATGATTTTTTTCACATTCGCTCGCGGTGTAATTTTCGCGGTATATTGACTTGGTGTACGTATAGTAAAAACCAAGGACATCTAGATTAATACACACTACAACTTGGCGCCTTTCGACCTAGATATAGAAAAAGTAATGTGTTTATTATGGACATTTCTTGTTTGTATATCGCTATAGTATTAAAACGACATTATTTTTTCAAGTCGAGTCTGCAAATAAGATATTCTAGTGCGTCACAGGGCCAATGCCTATATCTACACAATGAACAATATATTATGCAAAAGTGGAACAGTTTCTTGTAATTTTAATTTACTTTTTCTTGAGGGCTTGATCAGGATATATAAAATCACGAATAACTTTCTTTTAAATATTGCACACTTTACAAGTGTATAAGGAATGATCCATTTTGTTATACGATTTCCTAGAATAGATGTAAGAATGTTTAATTGCCGTATCTTGTAATGACATAAATATATAAACTTGAAGTCGGTCTGCATTTTCATTTCTATTTTTATATATCAACACCAATTTTAAAAAGCTTTTACATGACGCACAACCACAAAATTGACGTCAACGATAACCATTCCTTGAACAAGTTAAAGTAGAAATTAAAATTAAAACGCTTCTTCGTGTATTTTTTTCATTTCTCAACAATCCAGTCAGCAAATCAACTCGAAAATACATTTCGAAAGTTGAAGCTGCTAATGAGGCAGTACAAAATCATCACGTCTTCAAAGGAGATAGCAGGCAATAAACAATAGAAAGGAAATATCTAGACGACAAATTACGATTTAACCAATCATCCACAGCAACCTGTGTCCTTCAATGAGGGGAATAAGACAATTGTCGACCATCAATATTATATATGCATCTTTATTGTCTAGTCGAGATCATATATGTGAAAAACAACAAACGGAAGATTAATAAAAGATAGGTGACAATATACGTTTCCATACTGCTGCTATGGCGATTGCGGATGTCAATAATTCGCTGTCTTTCTTACAATCTTTACTGTTAGTGATTAATTAATAATGTAACAAAACTTATGCAGTAAATCAGGTGTAGGAGTAAAAATTTATTTGAAAAAACACAAGAATTTTAATTAAAAATAAAATTTTTAACTTAGTTCTCCTTCACATAATCTCTACACTACGTTTGTTGCTCTAACAAATTTTGTTCTATCTACCATTATACAGTGAATATACAAAGGGTACTAGAAAAGTTTTACAATATGACGCAACAATGAATCGTAGGAAGGTGCTTGTTGCTGCATGCTGAGACATGTTCATACATGTTCATTTCGTGCGTGATTTAAACATAGACCAGTGCTTCGAAGAAATGACTCTTGCACTATGTGATGTTTGTCCAGATCTTGCTCCCTGCGACTTTGCACTGTTCCCGCATGTGAAAATGACGGTGGCGGTTTTCCAGTGATGAGGACCTTCTGCGGACTTGGGACAATGAGTGTGCTTTACTTTACTCCCTAGTGAAACTTGGCAGAACTAGTTTAAGGATTGGTGTCGGAGGATGGAGAGGTGTATTGAGTGTATAAGAAATTACTTTGAAAAAAATTAAATAAACAAAACGTTGCAAAACTTTCCTAGTTGCCTTTGTTTCTACTCTAAGGTCACTTATGAAGGTGTCTGATTTCTTTTTTCTGTTAGTTAATTAAAATGTATTTCCAAAAATTGACTTCTAAATATGTTGTATGTATAAGAAACGCCGAGATAGCGGATGTGGTAAGAGCGCTGTACTTCAAATGTTTATCTGGAAAAGTAAAAATTTTAACTTCTTTCGAGATTTTTATATTGTTTCTCGTTTTGAGGTAGTCGAGACCTCTCTCGGTATCTTTGTGTTTAAGAAGAATAAACAACACTGCTTTCCCTCTTGCGGCGAAGAGGGTAACAAAACTAGAACATTTTACACATATGCTATCGCTCCCATCTAGTGTTCGTGACAAGGCACGATTCAGTTGAGTACTCGCTATGAAAAAATTATACATTATTCAAATTAGAACTAGTATATATACATATTTACGCAATTTAGTTTCAGAACTTTTCATAATCAAAAAAGGTAAAAAAACACTTGCCACATTAAAACCTGTCTTCCCAACACGTATTTCAATAACTAAGTTCTCATCATCAGCGTAAAATTAGTCACAGTGTGTTACATTAGCCCGCAGTAAAGCTACACAGAATAAACCACGAAACACTCTTCTCAACTACCATACATATAGCACTAAATGTAGCAAAAGAATATATTTAGGTATTTCTACGCCCTACACACACTTCCGCGTTATGCCTTATATGCCTTGATTAGTTTAAGATAATCTGTTTTATGTTATGAATAGTTTTTAACACATGACCTACGCTTGATTTTTCTAGTTTTTTAAATCTAATATGACATATGTATATGTATGTAGTTTGTAATGGATTCCTATTGAGCGTTTAGTTTGACCAACATGTTTCAAGCTGCAGTCTCGGCGGTTTATTTCATTAATATCAGATTTTTTATTTACCTCAACTTCGTCTTTTAAGATGAAGATGATGATCACTTAGTTGTCGAAATACGTATCCAAGACACATATATTAATATGGTAAAGTTTTTCTTACTTTTTTTGGTTATTCAATTAGCCACAACCTCAAATGGAATTTACGAAAGTCTTATGATTTCACTTAAGATATTGCATAAAAAGTTTGTCTAATAAATTCATTAACGTTTGTATTGAATTTAGTATTTAATTGCTTAGAAAGGGAAAAATGCAAAATTACTTTGTAGAATTTTGTTGAATGTCTAATATCAAAGTAGTATTAATGCAAAGGTAAATCTTTATAAATCCAATTTATAATTCCACTTGATCATATTTTAGATACATACTTCATAACTGCTTCAAAAATTGCCAAGCACATCTAAAGTTAAAACCGAAATCGCAGTAGCTTATCTCAAATGTTAGGCGACTTATTATATTTCTTATTATTTCTTATGTTCGTAAATCTTTTTTGCATAACCTTTTTATAGAATTTATATCATTTAAACTAGTTGCCAATTTTAGCAATCAGTGGATTTTTCGGTTAATTGTAAGTTATATCGTACTTTCCTAGTTTTATATATTTCTATACTAAAGTATTTGAACATATTTATAGGAACTGTTTAGAACCACATTGCATTCAAGTATTATTCTATAAACGTAAAGAAGAGCGGCACAAATCATAATAGTGCTACCCCGATAAATGTGTACTGTTATCTTCTGGGTAGTTACATAATCTGAAAATACTACCAAAAAGATGTGTTTTCACATATTTCAGAAATTTATCTAAACTATCATAGAAACCAATACACTACTTTGTAAACTATATAGGTAATTTAATCTATAAAAATTTCATTATTTTTTAAAGCTGCTGTATTTATATGTCTTAATAACATAAATATTATTTATTATTATATTGTATATAAGAAAGTTCTTTTATTTGCTTATATACGAAAATCAATTTAGTATATTTATCTATAGATTGAGGTTTAAAATAAATGTGATGTTACGATGTGTTATTCTTCTTATTACAAACTGCGCGATGGTCTTTTTTAGAATTGAAATAGTTTACGATGACTTATAATAATGAATTTTTATTATGTACTTAAAAATACCAAAAAAAGTGAAATAAAAGTCGATTATTAAATGTGCATTACTTACGTTACATATAAATTTATATGCATTTAAAAGTGCTTTTATCATAAATTTTAATATTACTTCAGAGTGAAATTCTTTCACAGAATTAACATAGATATACCGTGAGTTTAAATAGAAAAATAAAAGTGTGACGAATTAACTGCTATACAATTACTTACGAGAACCGGGTTCTTTCTTACATAACATTATGATTAAGTGGCGCCCGGCGATCATTTGCGAAACATACTAAACTCTTTGAACTTGGAACAAAGTGCATTGAGTGGATGACTTTTCCGCTACATACGGGGACAAGAACTAAAAATTGTTTTCGCAAAGTAGTAGAAGTTCGTGATCAGCGAAGTAAAGTTTCATAGCAACAACGTAATGTGGGCAGTGGTTGACACCCACCAGTTGCAGATTGCGCCGCCTCTATATTTTCTTCGCCTACAAACGCTTTGTTAAATAGCATACCTATTCAGAAGTACTTTAATTGATTATTCTATTAAATCTTATCTCTATTGGTGTTCTCATCACAAGTTGATTAATCAATAAGATGTAAAATACCTGAAATACGTAGTACATTTTATAAAAACGCCATATCTTACAATGCAATAGGTTTTAATTATTAGATAAACATGCACATTAGTTATTATATATCTAAAAATAAAATTATATTAAAAGTAAGAATAACTAATAAGCATTTTTCAGTAATGTAATTTTTACAATTAGTTTTTAGTAGCGCTTAACGAAATCTAATACATGTTTCGTTATTTGCATTATTATTTATTTATCTATTTTCCATAACTATATATATATATATATATACATATATATAAATATATATATATTATTTTATTAACAATTAAAGCATACAAAATTATTTATTTTGAAATTTAAGAACACTCTTTACATAATCGAAATTTCTAACAGGCCTGAATTTTATATACGTTAAAGAATATTTTAAGTATTGCTATATTAAATTCTAAACATGTTGCAATTCATCAAATTTTAATCATTTTCGAATTTTCCATTTCTTTTAGCCTCATAAAATCATAAAATATACATTTTCAAAATTCAATGTCGAAATTTATCGGTGTAAATTTAACTGTACTTTTGTATTTCATGCTTTCAACTTTCCATAACATTTTCTTATACAAAGGATACTAGGAAAGCTTTGACCAGTGCTTCTAAAAAATGGCTCTTGCACAAGGTGATGTTTGTCCACATGGCACAACGATATTCAGGTGGTATAGAGAATTCTGAAGGGGAAATCTAACTGTGGAAGATGCTGAGAGGCCGGGAAGGCCGCGAACGTCAGTTATTGAGGAAAACGTTACTACTGTGAGGTGAGGACAGGCGAGTGACCTACCAACAGATAGAGCCTAAATGCACCAGTAATTCGTCCGATTCTGCATGATAATTTGTACGTGAAGAAACTTTGTTCTCTCTGGGTGCTGTATCGACTGACTGAAGAGCAGATGACACGGCGTGTGGCTTGGTGTAGGGAGATGCTAAAAAAGTTTAATAAGGGACAATCTCGGTATGTGAACAACATCGTGACAGGTGATGAGACTTGGCTGTACTATTATAATGTGCCAACCAAAGCTCAAAACAAAGTTTGGGTCTTTAGTGATGAGGACACACTCGTAGTTGTCAGAAAGTGATGTACTGAACAGTGCCTGCCTAAAGTCATTGGATCTATGAAGAACCTGCGGCCAAAGTCAAAAATGTCACGATAATTCTCCAGCTCGCCGCGCCAAGGCCTGTACCGAATATTGGACGACGACAGGATTAAAACTTGTCGAGCACCCTCCCTACAGTCAGATCTTGCTCCCATCGGCTTTGCACTGTTCCTGCATGTGAAAATGAAGCTATAAGGGAGGCGATTTTCCAGTGATGAGGACATTCTACGGGCTTGGGACAACGAGTGTGCTTTACTCCCTAGTGAAACTTGGCAGAACTGGTTTAAAGATTGGTTTCGGAGGATGAAGAGGTGTATTGAGTGTAGAGGAAATTACTTTGAAAAAATTAAATAAACAAAGCTGTATTGCAAAACTTTCCCAGTATCCTTTGTAGCAATAATATTTCATCACTCTTGGATAAGTAAAACTCTTTAATTAACAAAGAGTTTTACTTATCAAAGCGGTGCACAATCCCACCACATTGAGAAACAGTAAAATTTAAAAAAATAAACAAAAAAAGAATGAATAAACGGTTAACGGTAAATGCCATTTGATAATTTTTAAAAATACATAATACATTTCACTTCATATGCAAATATTTATTTTTATTCGTAAGCTAATTTGAGGTTCGTATTTTAATTAATTACACATTTAACAAATTGTTTAAATAATATTTAACCATTACCATTGTCAATTGCCCTTAAGTTATTTTATAATATTTGACGTAAACCATCGTGTGACTTAAATAGTAATTTTACTGAAATGATATTAATTTAAAAATAAGTCAACACCTTATAAATTTATTTACAATATTTGGAGGACCGAACGTGTTTCTCAGATTGTTATAAGATATGGTAAAGGTAGACTTATGAAGATTAGAAGGAATTAATATTTTTTATGACTTGTGTTTATATTCCATGCACATTTTATTTTTCTGATATAGTATATATTTGTGTGAATTATTTATCTTGAGAATTTAATACTGTTAATATCCATAAAGTATACATTCTTATACTTTATCTGAAGGAAAACAAAATATATAATTATATAACAATATTAAATATGTTATTAAAATATAATAAATAAAAATGGAAAAGGACTAAATCAAGGAGACTTGCAAGATCTCAGGAGAGAAAAGACATGGGTGAAATAGTAAGAGAATAGATAATAGGTAAGTCAGGATCAGTTGAAGAAAAGATAGAACAGCCATAGGCAGAAATAGAGAAATTGATAGAATTGATAACGAATAAACAACAACAGGAAATACAAAATAAACAGGAAAAGAAAGAAACGAAAGAACAGGAATAGCAGAGACAGAAGTAGAGAAGAGCACCAAAAGAAGTTGACAAATTTATTTACAGACTTAGACAAGAACAGGACAAGAAACTACAATATTTATTTATAGGATTTGAAGAAACAGGAATTAAGGAAGCAAAAAGTTAAGGAAAAACTGGAAATGCAGAATCAGAAGAAAGAGCAGGACAAACAAAACTATTAACAGAGTTTAAAGATAATTTTGTAAATGTAAATATCAAGGAACATAGAAATTATTATTAGAGATATAAAGGAATAAAAGGAATAGATAGAAGTGTTAGAGGATAATGCGGGCAAGATAAATCAGGATATAGAAGAAGATTTCGTAGAGTGATAATGTACTACAGGAAATTTATATCAGACATATCAACAAAAACTAAACCATTATTTAATCTATTAAAATAGGGAAAGAACTGGAGTTGGACAGAAATTAAGGAAAAGGCATTTGAAAATTTAAAAAGGAGTTTTGTGAAATGTTTCAATATCTACAATTCAGTTTACTATTTACTGTTAGAACAGATGTTTCTGATAATAGTGTATTAGGGGAATTAATACAAATACGAAATAACAGAGAAGTACCTATATGTTCCATACCAAGAACTTTAAAGAAATATTGTATATACTACAACAGAAAAGGAAATGTTAGCCATAGTTTATGCTATAGTAAAATTAAAATTTTAGCTAAGCGGGAATATATTTACTGTTGAGACGGATCACATTGCATTGATAAATATCATGAAGACAAGATTTATGAACAACAGAACATACAGATAGAGCTTGATGATACAAGAGTTTGACTTTGAAATTAGATGCAAAAACGGGAAAGATAATATAACAGCTGATGCCTTAACAAGACAAGAAAGGTAACAAAAGAACAATGATATAATAATTGTAATTAATATAATAAGTTAAAAGAGAAGGGGGGACTATATTCTAAAGAAGAAATTAAGAAAAATCATCAATGTAACAAGTAGACAAAGTAAATAAAGACAAAATTAAAACATGAAGGTATACAAGGTATATCAAATGATAAACAATTTATTAATAAATATTATTGGAAATCAAGAGTATTTCCAAAGTGGAAAGTTAAAGAAGTATAAGTGACAAAAATGATATTAAAATATACAATATCATAATTGCATAAAACTTCACAAGAAAACCCATGCGAAAGAGCTATGCAAGAAGTGATCAAAAATATCAGGATTTTTATAGGACGTGAGCATAAAGAATGGAAAAGGTATTCAAACAAAATAGAAGAGGTATTTGATAATATTCCAAGCACAGTAATGAATGTCCTATGGAAATGATAAAAAAGAATACCCTAAAAGACACTGGAAAATAACAATAAACCCGAAAATGAATTAAAACTGTAAATAAGAGGAAAGTTCGAAGAAGCAGCAAACAGGTACATTTATAAGGATAATAAAAAGGAAACGAAATTAAACACATTTAATATGAGAGAAAAGGTAATCATAAGCACTTTAAGAAGAGATAATATTAAACAAGGAGTATCTAGAAAACTATTACAATATTTGAAAGTCCATATATTATTAATAAGAGATACTAATGTATATATATAATCTAGTAGAATAAGAGGAAAATTTCACATAAATTTAATATACAAATACAATAAATAAATTATTATATTACTTTAAATAGAACAAAAATAATAAAACCATTTTTGTTTACCTAGAAGGGGAATATTACTATTATGTATATTACTATTATATATATATATATATATATATATATATATATATATAATAATATTCCCTATATATATATATATATATATATATATATATATGTATATAGATATACATATATATACAAGGGAGCGTTTTTATATTCGCGGAATGGGGGACAAGGGGTGGAAATAAAAAACCAAATTATTTTTCTTTTTCAATATATTCACCTGCAAGACGGATACATTTTTCACATCTTTCAATTAATTTATTTATACCCTCATAAAAAAATGATTTCTCTTTATCTGCAAAATACGCCGAAACTGCCTCCTTGACTTCATCATTGGCAGTAAATTTTTTACCCCGCAGCTCTTTTTTCATTTTCGGAAACAGGTAATAATCACTCGGGGCCAGGTCTGGGCTGTAGGGTGGGTGATTCACAATTTCGAAGCCCACCTTATGCAGGACAGCTAACGCAACGCGGCTCTTGTGGATGGGCGCGTTGCCGTGCAAAAGCAGAACACCTTTTGTCAATTTTCCCCGTCTTTTCTCTTTAATGGCTTCTTTTAGTCGCTCTAATATTGAAGCGTAATATTCTCCGGTTATAGAAACACCTTTATCTTTATAATCAATCAACAATATTCCTTCCGAGTCCCAAAATACCGTTGCCATGAGTTTCCCAGCTGATTGTGACACTTTAAATTTCTTGGGAGGTGCTGTGCTCTTTTTATGCCACTGCATGGAGTCTTGTTTGGACTCAGGTTCATAATGATGAACCCAAGTTTCGTCTCCAGTAACAATTCCACTCAATACACCATCCTTGTCTTCATTACAGAGGTCCAAAAATGCATGCGAACACTCTACGCGCTGTTGTTTTTGCGGCGGCGTGAGCATTCTCGGCACCCATCTTACGCTGACCTTAGATATGCCTAGATGATCGTGTAGGATTTTAAAAATTGTTGTATCGGATACTCCAACCATTTCTGCGAGTTGTTTCTTCTTTAGTCGAGCATCTTCGAGTACAATTTGTTCAACTTTTTGGATAAGTGCTGGCGTGGTCACCTCAATGCTCCTGCCCGGCCTCGGGTCGTCTTCAAGGGATTTCCTTCCTTGTTTAAATAAACTATGCCACTTGTACACCATGGTTTTTCCTGGACAAAGAGTCGCCGTAAACCAATGACATCTCATTCATTATGGTCGCGACTGATTTTCCTTGCCTGGTAAGAAACTTTATAACGGCACGATATTCGATTTTTTCCATATTTCACTTTTCACTCCTGATTATGTTACTTGGTTGACGATAGCTCAAAGACTAACTGTCTAATAACAATGAAACTTCGTATTTATACTAATAATGAGTCGCTGCACAGGCCACGCCCCCAATGTGCCTACTCACCCCTCTACAACCCGCTCATTCCGCGAATATAAAAACGCTCCCTCGTATATATATGTATATATGAATTTCAATTATGTACAGAGCGGTCTTAAATATCATTTAATTAAAATGTATATTTTATGAGACTAAAGGAAATAGCGAATTAGAAAATGATTAAAATTTTATTATCTATAATTAAAAAATTTTACTAACCGTTAATAATATTCTCAAAAATGTTTCGTTTTTGTTTTTGTTAATGTATGAATGGACATTAAATTTCTTGCTCAGAAAGCTATAACTAGTCCAATTTGAACGGGACCCTCAATTAATTAGTTGCATTATATTTGCTAAAATAAAAAATAAACGGGATACGACAAAAATCAATAAAAATGGTAGAAACTGAACCAGGATGTTATAATATAGAAAATGATAAAAGTGTTAACTCCTAATCAATATTTCATCAGTGTTTAAAAATAATAAATAAAATATTTACATCTGTTAATAAAGGTAATAAATAGTGAATATGTCATGGAATAACATAAGGCCCGATGTGCAGTTTATGGAAAGGGGTTACAGAGAAAATATACAGAAATGGATAAAGAAGAAGAGGTCAAGGAGGATTAAGAAGCAAATCGTACAATCGGACAATATAAGCTTTATTTTGAAAAGGTAGAAAAAATAACTAATTAAATTAAGTATATAGATTCGCCAAAATTAGGGAAATAACAGACAATTATAAAATGTTTGTAGTGTTGATATTTATTTATTAGTTAACGAGAAAAATAATAGTTTCAATAACAAACATTCAATAATAAGATTTAAATTATATTTGTTAAAAATGTTTTTTTATTTACTTAAAATATAATATACTACTTGATTAAAAATTAAAAATCTATTTACAAAGGTTGATAAGAAATATACATATCTTACAGTCGATAGACACTAAGAAATTCAAAGTACTGTATCAATTTTCTTTTGAATATTAAATTGGTCAATAATTTCAATGAATATCATTATTTGCATGAACATAAAATATTTAAAAGAGTCAAAGTTTTATGTACAAGACATAGTACAGAGTATTAAGACTAAAATGCAATATATATACAAGGTTCGCTTAAATCAGCGACGAATTACAGAAAGAACACAATGATTCAATTATTCGATTTTTTAAATGATCAAAAAGCACAAAACAACTCGTTCAGAAAAGATCAATATTTGCGATTGACATCCTTGCGAGGTAGGACGAAATCATTTAAAGAATTAAAAGAAGATCTTCGTATATCGGTGCATGCTTCTACTGTTCAACGCCATCTAATTGAACAGGGATTTTGAAGACGTGTTGCAAAAAGGAAGCCATTACTGCCAATGGGTAATAAACGGAAGCGATTGGAATATGCACGTATTCATTTCCATTGGATATTGAACGAGTAGTGCCACGTATTTTGGACAGATAAGTCCAGATTTGAAATATTCAGATCAAAAAGAAAACAGTATGTTCGCAGAGGGGTTAGAGAAGCATATAACCCATGGTATACACAATCAACACTAAAACATGTAGGTGGATCTGGGCAAATATGGGGTTGCATATATTCGCAAAGAGTTGGCTCATTAATTAAAATTACTAGCAAATTAACATCGACAAAATATTTATAGATTATGCAGCAACATACTATTCCAACAGAAACACAATTAATTGGAGATAATTTTATTTTCCAGCCTGATAACGATCCGGAACACACCACTATGATCGTTAAAAATTATTTAAATGAAATTGAACAGCAAGAATTATTTAGATCATGCGAAGCAAAAAAAATCACTAACTAATGCCAATCAACTTTTGATATACTTTTGAAAGAACGAAATAACATTTTTCTAAAATTTTAGACTAAACTGTTCGATAGTTTATCCAAACACGTCAGAGGTGTGGAGGTGGGTAGATTGTTAAGACAATTTACAGGAAAAAAAATAATAATAATAAAATGGGGAAAGTCATATATTTAGTGCACAGCGTAAAATGAAATAAAATTACGTTCTTCAAATGGAATGAAAAAACTAATATAGTTCTCTGTGTAAGGTATGTGTAAATTACTTTGAATAATTGAACTATTGGGCCCCAATATAAACATCCTAAATTTTTGAAATTAATATAAATGCCTACGGAAATATGTAGATTAAAAGAATGAACGGTTATAAATTAAATATAGATGCTGATTAAAAAAAAAGTATTAATAAAAAGCTACAATTAAAAAGCGAGCTAGATTGGTTATATTAACCAATAAACTAAATTCATTGTGCTATGAAATATGTGAAATGTGTGAAATTAATATTAATTTAATTATTTACTTTACTAATTAATATGCTATTAAATATGTAGTAATTAACAGAATACCGCCACAATTACATAACACAATTTAAATATAAATACTACAATAGAACAAATACACAGTTAAATAAAAATGGCTAATTAAAATGCAGAGGTACCTGTTTGGCTATTCCTTTATGACGTAATGCCGAATTACACTTTATAACATACTAATAAATAGTATTTATATTAATTACAGGAGCACGCAATGGCGTTATTTAAATTGTCACCGTTAGAATGTTATTCGGTTCGTGCGTTGAACAACGTTATAGAAAAACGATTTCCCTAATTTTTCGCGGATGCCGTTGTTTTTGTTATTTTCTATGTTGCGGCACTATTTCCCCCCTCCTGGCAATTCCTCTTGAGTACCTACAAGTTCTTGCGGACATACGAATGAACGAATGAACACGTTCCTGTGTCTGTGCTGTTATTATATAGTGGTACTTCTTATGATTAATAACATATATTAAT